>QDEB01044700.1:1499-13101 GCA_004193795.1 Asbolus verrucosus | reverse complement strand
AATAAAACATTTCCTTATTGAATTCTACCTAATCAAATGGTTTTCCATTAAGGATACAAAAAAGTCAGTTTACCGCGTTAAACTAGCTACATGTCCATATGATCTATCAAATGGTGCAACTTGACTCACATAGCCAAAATCTCTTGCAGAACTGAAATGAGATCTATCATCAATTGATATTTATCACTTAGGTATCCGTCCAGACTCACTACATCACTACTTTAACTAAATCTAATCTAGAGATATTAATAGTATTGGCACAAACACGTCAGGGTCACACCGCTTTCACAGGAGAATATTATCATTGTCGGTTTGCAGGTTACAAATTGCCAGAAATCATGAACGTGGTGGTTCTTTTAAACAATGCACTTCACAAAAAGCCAAAAAGCCCCCTGATGACCGTACGGAACAAGTATTCACACAAAATATTTTTCGAAGTGGCCAAAACTCCGCTCATAACAAACGAAGAACTTGTATGATAGATTAGCGTAATTTTAACAAACGGTGGGTTTGGCCGTTATTATTGTATATGTGTACTTTGTCTTGATCTACCTACCACTTTTATGTTTTTGAAAAAACATGGAAATTAATTTTCGATTTTCCGCATACTGCTGCAGCGCACTAATTCTCATTGGTGTATTTTAACCATTTTTACATTTGTTTTAATTTATTAATTTGTACTATCAAACACGCAGTATATCCAAGGACTTCATCATGTAGTATTGTAAATTGTTGATGAAGACATATCAGCAAGAAAGCTCTGTACTTGTTGTTTTATGTTGAATAATAACTAATACCTTTTATGAAACTTGGTATATTTATTCAAGTCACACCCACTATGAAGATGGGGATAAAGAAGCACCATCGAGTGTTTGAATGTTTTCATAGAAATATAAATACAAATGACCTTATCCCATGTACCATGTTATTATGCTCATCAAACACGACTCTAGCTGAAAACAGTTGACCAGAATTAATTAACACAACATAAATGCTATCTCTAAGTCTTTCTTTGATTGCGTTGTATCAGTCAGTCATCATCTTCAGATAAATCTTCATCTGTTGTATATTCGGATTCGTGCGCATCCTCTTTGGCGGGACCTTCTTCTTCGGAATCTTCAAACTCCCATTGAGGATGTTCAGTGATCTCGGCTGGAGCTTCTTTCACGTCCAACTTGATGTCTTTCTGTTGGTCGAAACCTATGTACGAATCTGACCTCAGACATACCGTGAGAGTGTAAACTCCGGGCCAGTTTGGCGCTGTGAACTGCAACATTATATTAGTCCGCGTGCGCGTAAACAGTATCAAATTCTTACTTTTAAATGAACGACTTCTTGCTCCACTAGACTGGTGACATGATGAGGCACTGTTAAAAGCGTCTTGGATTTGCGGTCGCAAATGTACGTCCACCAGTATTCTTGTTTATCGTTGGGGAAGTACGGACAATGAACGGGATGCGAGGACTTCGATTTGCCCTCCAACGACTTCTCCCTTTCGTGCAACTTTCTGAACTTCTCCCACTCCTGATCGTCGTCTTCATTGTTTGATTTCTGCACGCTCTCCTCCTCCGACGACTTATCGTTCGTTTCGGCATCGCTGACGTCCGATTCCTCGCTTTCTTCATCTCTGCTTTTTTCTTCTTTAGGTTTCTTCTTATCAGAAGACGGAACTGGTGATTCTTCCATTTTGGATTTGGGCCCGGGGAGGGCTTTGGTTTGTTTTCCCGTTTTTTTACTTTTCTTCCCCCCTCCTCGCTTTTGCTTCAACCAAGCGGGGCGTTTGATTACGGGAGCCTCCGGTTCGACATCTCCGGATTCTTTGCTGACGTCGCCGTCGATCCCGTTCTCGGTGATTAAGCTGTTTTCTTTGACGGTGTCGTCGCCAAAGAGGGTGCTCATGTTTTTGCGAATTAGAGTCACGATTACCGTGACGATAGCCCCCGCAGTCACATCTGTGGGGTTTTCGTCATCCATTACTGAAAACAGACGCTTTATTTTAGCACTTGTTTTGAAATTTAAAAACAAAATTTTTTAAATATCTCATGGCAACAAAAAAACCGTGATTTTTTTCTAATATTCTGCCGAAATAACGTCCTTGAATCTATTTATTTTTTAAAAACAACTTCAGATCAAAAAATGAATTATTATAAAACAAGCCATGGCTAGTACATACACTCATACCGGATGAAGTTAATTGTTTTAAGTCGGATTTTTTACAACGTGCGATCAAAAATAACTATCTCTAGTTATCACTCGATGCTAAAATGTTTTTAGAACGCATGTCGATGCTAACTCGAGTCGATGCTCGAGTCTATCGTTCTCCCTTTCTCTGCTGTTTTGAAACGCAGATTTTAAAAATTCAGACTTATGTTTAAAAAAATTGGTTATTTTCAGAATTAAAGAAGTTATTTTAAAAAATAATTTTGATTGAAACTTCATAAATTGTTGACAGTTGAAACTATCGATGACATACTGACAAACAACATTGACGTATCAAGTGATAACTAGAGGTATTTTATTTCAAATCATAACCAAAGTCATGTGCTAACTAGAAATATTAAGGATTGTTTTAATTCAACTCATATAAACCAACTGTAATTATTGTAAATTAAAACTTAATTTAACACTAACAATATATTCAATAAAATGATTTGACAACAAAAAATACTATATTTTCAAAAATGCAAAAGCACCAACACTGCATTTTACTTCAAGACTATATGAGGCAACAATGTATCAAATTTTTTGCCTTGACTGAAAAAGAAAATTAAGATATAGAGTCGCAAGCAATACATTTTGGTCGTCAATGTTATTTTAAAATTTCGTGGCATTGTCACAAATTAAAATTTTTCCCTGCTTGATNNCCACAATATCATATTTTAATAAAGTAAGAATAATTTCAATAATTGAGACTGGTATGTCTGCAGCTAGGGTGGCAGCTCAGTTGGAATTTGCAAGAAGTTCGGTAAATTTTACTGAGACGATGGAGAGAGAGAGTAGAGGTTGCTCGGAAAAAAAGCAGGTTCCGGACCCCCGCCAGAAAGGCCCGACTTACGCTCAGACATGAGGCAGCCAGAGTGAATAATATATCTTACGAGACAACAATTTCTAGGAATATGCCGTTTTCAACAACGAGAAAGTCTCAATCATTCCCTGTGACGGATGCGGGTCTGCAGGCCGAGAAATCAGCCGTACAATGAAAAATATGTTTAAAAAAATTGATACCAACGGCAAGTTCTCGGTTAACATGGGTCTTGCATTGCTGCAGATGTCCTGGGGTATCATTTTATTACAAATTGAAGAACATCTGACACCTTTATATTAGGATTTTGGAAGACGTGATGGTGCCCTCGGTGAGATAAGCTTTTTCGGAAGACAAGATAACTGTCCAGTCCATGTCACTCATAGGGTAACAGAAGTTCCAAAATGATAATATAATCGTGCTTAACTGGCCGAGTTTTGGCCCTGACCTCGATGCTATAGAAAATATGTGGGGCAGCATACAAGAAGGTCAAGTAAAGTTTCAGAATAAGGATGAGCTCTTGGTTGTAATAAGTCACGCTTGGAATGATTTACCCCGTGACTATTTCAGACATTTATGTCTCCCATGCCCAACTGTTTGACTAAAGTTATTGAGATTAACCGAGAGATGACTACCTTACGTTTCATTTCTTGTTGGTTTCCTGTGTTTTTATTTCAAGTCGTGTCAACATCAATAAAAACCTGTCAAAGAGATCATACCTAACGACAATTAGTGTCATAACATGTAAGTTATGACCGTTTCACAATTGAGCAATTGCCATTGTGTCAAATAATGACATTGACGGCCAAAATGTATTTCTCGCGACTATACGATAGTGTCAATGTAATCAATATTAAAAGTGCCTGTTAATATACACAGTTGTGGACTAAAATATAGTAAAACGAAATCATTTACTTCCCTCTGTTGAACAAAAAACAAAAATTGTATTACCAGCAAAAAAATCCATCTAGTTTCAATTCCATTAATAATTTTAGCTATGTGAATCATGTGTTTCTTGTATAAATTATACCGACTTGCAGCCGGTTTTGGAAGATAAATTGATTTTATAACACTGAAGTTTAGCTTGCAGTACTTTGGACGTTAAGTGGTGTAAATTTGAAAAATTTCATTAAACTTCTCATCAAATTGAGTTGCAAATTTTCCATTTTGGTCAGTGAAATAGATTTTTCTTTGAAAATTAAAATTCTTATTTCATGCAACAATTTTAATAATTTAAACTTCAATAAACTATGATTCGTCTCAACTTTAACTGAAAGCGATATAATAAACTCCTAAAGTTTCTATTTTAAGGAAAACGGTATTTAATTTTCTTAAAGTTGGAGTCATCCTGTCTGCCATTCCATTAATGTTATTTCCCAAAATAGTTTTTTTTCGTTTTCACGAACTGTTTCATGAAACTTTTGAAAATCGCAAGTTTCATGAAACTTCACAACACTAGTGCTGAATAAGACATAAAAGTGCGTTTCGTGTACACTTGAGAGCACAAAGCTCTACATTTTTATCACTAGGTCATAAAACTCACAATTTTTTGACCATAGTCACCGTCACGATCAACTTTTATCATAAAAACGTTTTTTCAGACTTGAAAACTACTAAAAATCCATCAATTTTAATCCCCTTCAAGCAAGTTTTACCTTCATATTTCACCTGGAAGTCAACATAAGGCATATTTCCCAGAACTTTCATGACATTATCATATTCCTCAATGCTGAAATTCCTTAAAATATTTCTTCTTTCTTCACCGTTCAGTTGTGCGTACTGTTGCAAGGATTTGATTGTTTTTTTCTTATTCATGAAATACTTCAAGTTATCCTCATTGATGTAAGGTAGCTGGAGTAAAGGCGATTTGAATTCCCACAAACCTTGAACAATCATAGGACACAGTTTCATACAATTTTCAATGGTTTCAATAGTCGGCAATCTTTGTACTGAAACAAATTAAAAATCACCACTTGCCAACAGAAAAAATTAATTATTACTTCTGCGATTGTAGGCCAACAGAATTAGTTGATTAACGCAGTTGACCTGTTCCTGAATCAAATATGGGCACTTGGCTATAATGTATCGCCTGTCATGTTCCAAAGTGTTGGGATTTAAGGGGATGCGAGATAAATGAGCATGGATTATAGCACGAGCCTTAATACTGTAGGTGTAACACAAGGGAGGTTCCTTATTCTTCTCGTTTAAGTTTGGCAATTTCTTGATCAGTTGTGGAACTTCTTCATTGTCCGAGTGTCTTTCGACAATCTCAGAATTGTGTTTCTTATTGAATTCTAAACTCGCCGCGAGAATCATGATCACGCGCTTGAGCACCATACTAGGGGTTTTATGGAAAAAGAAGTAATACATCTGGGTAGTGTCCAACAAAACTTGGTCTCCAGTAAACTTGATGCTTCGATACCACCACGTGCCGACCTAAACAAATTCAGTGAGGCCACGGCAGTCAAATAATCGAAGTTACTTACAACAACGGGCAAAACCACCATGAAAACGAGCGCGTACAAACCCAACACCCACACACTGTTTTCCTTCTCGACAATCCACGAGGGGAGGGCTATGCCAAAACGCATAACTCCTGGACCGTCGGGGTTTCCGTATTTCTCCCAATTTCTGCGAGCTTCGTCGTCCGTCAACGCCTGATAGGCTTTGGATAGCTTCATGAACTCTTTTTCGTTTCCTGTATCTTTATCTGGGTGGAGGATGAGCGACAATCGTCTGTATGCTTTCTTGATTTCACCCTGGCTGGCTCCCAGTGGTATTCCTAGTATTTCATACGGGTCAAAGTTTGCCATCTCGTAATCGAACTGAGACACTTTGTACGCCAAAAATAGCAGTATGAGCCATCCGGCTATAATAATTAGTTTGATTAAAATGTTCTTGGGCCCTTTCCAGGGTTCGGCGTGCTTTTGGAACTCTCTTTTCTTCATGCAGAGTGGGCAGTGACATTTTTTGTTTTCTTCGTCTGGATCTGAAAGCAAAGAACTTAGTCGCTGATGGCACACGAATAAAGCCAAATCTTTCCGCTTTCGCGGCCGAAACTGAGTCGGAAAATCTTCAAAAACATATTGTTCTAACCTCTCTTTTTTTCTCTCGGCCAGTAATATATCGTCGCCGGTATCAGAATGAGAGCTAAAAATGATAACAAAAAGTAGAAAAATGTTGAACCACTTTCATCGTATTGGAATTTTTGGCCCATCTCAGGTTATTTACTAAAAATTCGACGACGTGTTACAAATTTGACAACTTCAAATCTTGGGGATGTGCGCAAGTGTTTACAGTTACGGAAATGACAGTTACTTCGGAGAGTTAGAGACATAGATTAAATACTATTATACAGTTATACGGTCAGAAACCCATTTATCAAAATCTGATCGCATTCGATTCGAATTCGAATCACCGAAATGACCGTTTTTGCCATAAAATCTTTTGTTTTTTTCCACATTCACCCTCCGCCAACGAGATTTTTTCGAGGATAATATGTTACGATTTTGATAACAATTAAAAGACTAAAGAGCGTGTTATTGACGTAACTGGAGCTGCAAATGTAGGTCGTCTCTTCCATGGGCCCTTAACGGTTTAATTGGTCAAATGCAACGCCTTGTCGTGATCATAGAGGAATATACTTAAGTATATTCCTGTATGCCGTGATTTATACGATTTTACACTTACCAACAAGAACAACCACGCAACTTCCTTGTAAGATGCAGATTTTGAACACGACAATTATTTTCTCATTTGGCTTACGTAAAGAGAAAGTGAAGTTTAAAAATGAGGTTCCTCCAGTTGTTGCTCAAATTTTTGAATTTTCGCGCCAGGAAATGACTCCGTGTCATAATTATGTCAATTACCGACCGAGCCGGTCTCTTCCTTTTGCATGGCGGACGTTGTGTTCGCTCAGTGTGTGAAACAAAGTGAGAATTAGTTGTAAGTTTTAAGCAAAATGGTGAGTTTCTTTATTAAAACACATTAATAATTTGCAAACAGCTCATTCTTATCCTTGTACTCATGCTTTTACTTTATGAAAATAAATACTTTCTACTATTTTCCGAAAAATGTGCATTGACCACGTGTCTGGTCACATTTTCATATTTGTTGCCATTATCCAGCAGAGTTCCATCATGATGATTTCCTTTTGGTCCGTGTTTATGATCAACGCTGATTTTACTCACAAAAGCTCTGATTTTGTTGAAAAAATCAATCATGTCTCAAGATTGGAGTGAAGTTATTTTCAATAAAATCTCTCTTCCCAGTCGTTGGCGACAGCGCGTCCCTTAGTGAGCGTCTACAATGAGAAATCCGAAGAAGTTAAAGACGACGCTGTAGCCCTGCCTGCCGTCTTCAAGGCTCCCATCCGACCTGATGTTGTGAACTTCGTCCACCAACAACTCTCTATGAACCACCGCCAGGCCTACTGCGTCAGCGACAAAGCTGGTATTTGTTAAGAAAGTGAAGTTTTTCTTTCACTCTCTGTTTCAATATTAGGTCACCAGACTTCAGCCGAGTCCTGGGGCACCGGTCGAGCAGTGGCGCGTATTCCACGTGTGCGCGGTGGGGGCACTCATCGCTCCGGCCAGGGTGCTTTCGGCAACATGTGCAGAGGAGGACGCATGTTTGCCCCGACTAAACCGTGGCGTCGTTGGCACAGACGTGTCAACGTTAACCAGCGTCGGTACGCTCTGGCTTCGGCTGTGGCTGCCAGTGGTGTGCCCGCTTTGGTGTTGAGCAAGGGGCATGTTATTGATCAGGTGCCTGAGCTGCCGCTGGTGGTTTCAGATAAGGTTCAGGAGCTGAACAAGACCAAGCAAGCAGTGCAATTTTTAAGGCGCATTAAGGCGTGGGCTGATATTCAGAAGGTATTTATTTTTAACTTGTTTCCATTAGCTCTTGACATTATGATGATTTGTTTTGGTCTCAGCGTACTGAGAAGCCAGTGATTATAGTTTAAAAGCTCTGATATTGTTGCAAACGACTTGTTGATTAAAGAAATTGTTCGAATTAGCCAAAAATTTTGCCGATAGGTGTACAAGAGTCAGCGCTTTCGCGCCGGGAAAGGTAAGATGCGCAACAGGAGGCGCATCCAGCGTAGGGGACCTCTGATTGTCTACCACAAAGACCAAGGACTACGTCGCGCATTCCGCAACATCCCCGGAATTGATTTAATCAGCGTTGAAAAACTGAACCTTTTGAAGTTAGCCCCAGGTGGGCACATTGGACGTTTCGTGATTTGGACCGAATCTGCATTCCAGAGATTGGACAAACTTTTTGGAAGCTGGAAAACTCCATCTACCGAGAAAAAGGGGTATAACTTACCTCAGCCCAAGATGGCCAACACTGATTTAGCACGCTTGCTCAAAGCTGATGAAATCAAGAAAGTTTTGCGTGTACCACAGTATGTTTTTTTTTCCTGTTTAATGTTAAATTAATGTTAATGATGAAAACCTTTTGAGCACTGGGTTATGATAATAATCAATGATTACCTTTTGACACCTGATTTTCCTATAATTTGTACTATTGCTGTTACATATATGGTATTTGCTACATGGAAAAGTATTTGCAGAAAGAAGGTTGTTCGTCGTGTACGTCGTCTGAACCCATTGACCAACACCAGAGCCATGCTGCGTCTCAATCCATATGCCGCTGTATTGAAACGGCAGGCAATTTTGTCCACTCAAAAACGCCAAGCCAGCAGGGATGAACTCTTGGCCAAAAAGAGGAAAGTAAGTGTCAGAAGTTGTTGATTTAAATGAGTGGATAAGTCAGTCAATGATGAATTGCTTTTGGTCCGTGTTTATGAAGATTCAATGATTTTCTTTTCAAAAGCTCTGAAAGATTATCTGATTATTTTTGTAATATGTGAAAAGAAAGTTGATGCAATAGATTTAATTGTTTGCTTTTTTTTCAGATAACTCTTCCTGATGATTCCCCAGTCATCAAATCCGCAAAATTACAAGCTAGAAGAAGGGAAGCCATTTTGAAAATCAAATCTGGCAAAACTAAGAAAGAGAAAAAAGCTCCAAAAGCTGGGAAGAAGTAAAAGGGTTAATCTAGTTCTAGTATAATTTTATATGTGGACTACAGTAATCCTGATTTATTTGTAATTAAAAATAAAAAGTTACGGATGGAATTTAACGTTTCAATTTATACCAACTTTTATAGGTTATTTCAATTACCTATGGCTATTTCAAGAAAAATTGAAAGTAAATTTTAAATAAGTTTTGATATTTAATCAAGTGTCATTCGTCAGTTAAGTCGAATTATTTTGAATAACAGTAAAGTAACAAAAGTGGGCGGAAATTTTAAATTTTTTAGTAATGTTCCTTAAGATGTTCAAAAGATTTGAGAACAAAATCCAAAATTAAATCGAAAGATTGTCAGAAATTCTATCCTTCAAATTCTGTAACAGGTGGTATAGAGTACACTTCTGGACAAAATTAAGAGACCACTTAAACTATAATTTTGTAAAATCTGAGTATTCGTGCAATTCAAATATACTGGAGTTTGAACGTTTTTACATTATTTACTGATTTCCATGACACAAGGTCCACTTGTTTCTGAATTTTTTAATGTCATTGAATCCTTAAATAACGCAAAAATGTCCAAACTTTAGCATATGTGTATCTCACAAAATTACATCAAGTTTTCACAAAGTTACAGTCCCCCGATTTTGCCGCAATATACTTGCAGTAATCCTAAAAAATTGGAAAATGAAAAGATGTCTAGCTCTGTTTTTTTGAGATTACCTGAATGGAAGCAAGAGTGAAGGCGATAGGTGACTATTCAAAAATAAATAAGAATCACCCTGAATGTAAAATTTATTAATAAATAAGGATGTTATACCAAGACGTACGTCATTTAGATGAACCACCCTTCCCAATCGCCGGTCACTAAGATTTTGCAAAATCCTAGGAGGTAAAAGCCTCAAAAAACCAAGGTCGCATTAACAAAATTAGTGGTGGTCTTAATATTAGAATTTTTTTTTACATGCATGGCTTATTTATCCTCCCACACCCTTCAGCAACGATAAAATCTTTTCTAAATACAAACCTGCATTGGTTGGGTCGGATTATATTCTTTACCACCCAGTGCGCTCATAAACATCGAAATTTGACTTACGCGTTCCCAAAATGGATCGACTATACTTGTAGTTTTTAAACTTTGGTTAGTTGAAATTGACCACTCTTAGTTCTAGTCAAAAAGCTATGTGTGAGGAAAATGTTAAAAATAAATTTGTCGATTTTGATTACCGACATTAGGTGTCTCTTTTCAAGTAAGCTCTAATTTTTATTGGATTATTAATAATTATTATTGTCCAAAAATGTTTACCAAATTAGTTTAGCCAGGAATGGAGATGAGTTTTGTATACTTCCTCATCTTGGTCGCCACGCTCATGTCAACAAACCTGTCGCCGATGCTCACCATTATGCCCCCCATAATTGACGGGTCAACTTTTAGACTTAAATTAATTGATTCATTCGCGTTGACAAACTTTTTTAGGACCTCCTCTAGTTTCTGCTTTTGTACAGGGTCCAACTCCCTGGCCGTGATTACTTCGCAAGCCACTTCTCCGCGATAAGCAACCATAATTCTTTTAAATGTGTTGATAATGCCGTTCAAATTTCTGAGACGACCGTTTTCGGCAAGAAGTTGCAACAAATTGGCGGTATGGGGATGTAGAGACATTTTAGAAGACACGTTCTTCATTACCTTTGCTTTTTGGTGGCGTTTGATTATAGGGTTTCGAACAAAGTCTTGAAATTTCGCATCTTCTTTTAGAGCGGACTGAAGTTTGGAAAGGTCTTTTTCGACTGCTTCAAGAGCGTTCTGGTTACTTGCAGCCGAATATAAAGCTGTGGCGTAGCTTCCATTAACACCAAATACTGGGACTGGAGGCTTCATTAACTGTCTAATTACCGAATTGACACTAATAAGGCGACGAGCAATATTCAAAAATTTGTTAAATGACATTTTTTCAGGGACTGAGAGCAAATTAAAGTAACTGTCAAATGTATGAAGAGTATTTCAGCAGTACGATTACTGAGACTGTCCCAATGATATTATTTATTTATAAAATTTTAAAAAATATATAAAAATATAAATACTATAACTATATTGCATTTTTTGTCGATATAGGAAACTAATAGGGTTTTCAAATCTAAGTATTATGTTAAAATTATTATTGAATGTTTTTATTATTTTTTTATAATGTTGGCACAATCAGAAAAGTTTTGAAGTTTTAAAGGAATAAAAATAATTTGTCAAATATTGTCAATTTACAATCAATTCTTGCAAAGTGACAATTCCAAAGAAAATGTTTAAAACTAAACACAAAACAAGCACTTTCTTACTAAAACTCAATTTTTGTCGAAGTTTATGTAACTATAATCCAATGAGCTCTGTAAAGGGAAAATAAATAAATGGTTAAAAATTAAAATCTGATTCATACTAAAAATATTTTAAATTTTAACATTACGTCACGCTTTTATTTAAAATTATGAAACAATTAAGACATATGTAAGTCCTTAGCTTTAATGCAAATACCATAGCCAATATTATTTTAAC
>QDEB01044688.1:1283-16047 GCA_004193795.1 Asbolus verrucosus | reverse complement strand
GTTTCGATTTTGAACGGGATTGCAACTGCAAATTGGAAATATGAAAATTTGGCTCCGCTTTTGCAGGGTACGTTTTCTACTTTCGATTATTATAATTTTATATTTTAATGTAAAGTTTTGTCATAAACCAGCGATCTTTCGAACTAAATGATCAATCGTGGTTTAGACATTAGTGGTATTAATTTATTCACTAACCGGACTGAAATTAATTCTCCAACTTCCCAGATAAGTATAACTCTATGACTGTAAATTAAATTACTGTACAGAAGAGTTAAAAGCAAAAAAATACAAATAATTTAAAATATAATTTTAAATGTAAGTGTCCCATCGAGAAGGCCTCCTCTTGCAATTTTTAGCTCGTTTTCTGTTCCTTGGTGTCATAAATTCTAAACTAGTAATTATCAATCTTTTGGATAAATTTAATTTTTTAGTTGGAAATTTGGAATATAAGCTTCGAACTAAGTAAGTACCTGCAATGAGCTTTTCTTATCAATTTTGCTATATACAGTAGCGACCAAATTTCTATCACCTTTTGAGTTTAACTTAATTTAATGACCCAGCCAGTCACCTGATTTGATTCCTATTGAAAACCTTAGGGAATCGTTTTAATTTTATTATTACGTTAGTAACACGGTTTCATTTGTCTAAAAATATAAATAATCTATGGCATTCAACATGTTTGCAAAGCATTTGTACAAAATTAGTTTTGCAAATTGTGATATTGCAAAAAATCCAAAAGGCGATAGAATATTGGCCGCTACTGTATATTTGGGAAATTTCGTCTTCGAAATTATTGCAAAATGCTGCAATCTGTGGTGCTTTTTGATTAATGTCTACATTTCTTGTCATCATTTATTAAAAAAAAATTATTCGATAAATTAGGTTTTATAGCTCAATATTGCAAATCGAATTTAGAGAAATACAAAATGCTTATTTATTTTATTTATCGAGATTCAAACACAAACACTAACACTAACTAACAAGAAGAGGATTGGATGCAAAGATATTTAGGATACACTGTCAAAATTAATAATATTTAGTTCAAAAGTCTCTTTGTCTAATAATTTACAATAGTGTATGTCTGTTGATCGTCTTTTCAAATGTTAACTTATCGAAACATAGCATGAATTTTATTGTTTTACTCTTCTGATATTCTAATCTATATTCAAAATTTCTTTGTGAGCATTAAGTTGAACAATATCTGATAAAAGTGGAACTTTCTGACCTTCTCTAAACAAAAGTTTTACTGAAATTATAATAATATTTTAAAAAATAACGAAATTCTGTTATTCTATGATTCTATCCATTCTATTTTCCGATTCTTTTATAAGCACGAATTTTGTTACAAGTGCAGCAAAGTTAAAGAAATTAAATGCTCCTAGAGAAAATGAATATTCAGAATTTGTATCTTTAAGAACAAGATCCCTCAAAAACTATTTTTATTTAAGAATTACTGAAATGAAAAAAATAAAAGAAAAATACTGACAGCAATCCCACTAGTAACCCTCTTTCAAAATAAAAAAAATATACTGAAGAGGGTTCTTTCAGTAGGATGCCATGGGCAAAAACTAATTGCGTAAAAATGTCAAACTAAAGTTAAAATGATACCTACTCCTAGAAAAAAATAAAATGTCAATATGTATTTAATTAGTCAGGTAACATAAAACTCTCGTAACCGGATAATATCATTTCCTCTAACTGTGAAGCAATTTCACCCGAATTTTATAAAATTTCCTCCATAAATTTCTTTTTAATAAGGATAAAATTACCAACATTAAGCGAAAACTAAAATTTTCCTCATACGCTTCAATAACATTAACAAAACGAAACCAAAATTTCCAAATAAACAAGGATAAAATCCTTCTTGTGAGCATTTCCCGGAGCGAAAGTTTCCGGCAAAAAGCGCTCATTCGAAAAAGTCCGGGCCTCACGTGCGCTGCACACGTGTTCCGGCAGAAAAAGCGTCCGGAATGCACCGGACACAATGTAAGAAAGTGACGCCACTCGACGGCGACGTTTCGAACTACTCGAGACGCTGTTATTTTTTTCCCTGCTGGACATCTAGTGTGTAGTAGAGGTAGTTTCCGCGTGTGGAAGTAAGGAGGGCGTCGCGACGCACGTTCTCTTCTCCTCGCACTATTGTTCTCTGCACACGCGGAGGGCGAACCGACCCTGCAGAATTGATCAGAGACGGCGGATCGTCGATTTTTTCGGCTGTTTGCCTGAATCGGATCGGCAATAATCGATCGGTTAATCGGAACCCCTTGGCCCACGCGAGCCTTCATTTTTTTAAAAACGAACGGCGAAGAGGCGAGAACGAAATAACGAATGTAAATTGCCGGTGTAATTGCCGGAACAAGTATTAATTAATTAAACAAAGAACTGTAAACACGCTGTGAAATTATGACAAAACACCACCATTACGTCTCTAATCCAATTAGAACGAGCGTGGTGAGGCGCCGATGAGAGCCTCTGCTCTTCTGGTGTGGATATAAAGGCTATCTGATCAAAGACGGCGACGAACCGTGCCATCTTTACACAGCCGAGGTGTTCATTACAGATTTATTTATTTATGGTAATAAGGAGGTAATTAGGCGTGTTTCTACAACTGCCACAATTTGTTCCGCCGAGAGATGGGCGCGTTTCCTTAATTATTTTAACACCGAAACAAAACCGCCACAAGAGTTGGAAATTTGCCGCGATGACCTCTGCTGACCATTTGCATAATTGCGCTAATGGGCTAAAAGAGACAATGGAAACGGTCGGGTTACAGGTGGCTTCAAATGTCAATGTCATATATCTGTCAGTGATGGCCCGTATTATTTTCCGAAGCTTACAAAAACGCCCGCCGAATTGCCTCATTTTGTACTTTATTAAAATAGAAAGGCGGAGAAAGTGGCAAAATTCCCCAAACATTAGATACAATGTAGAAATAGCGTGGAGAAATATTGTGCGCATTAATTCATCCATAAGTTAAAGAAGCATCAAAAATTTCTAGTACCGAAATTAGATTTACAATACTTCTTCAAGTTTGTAAACTCCAATCAACAACGATGCTATCGAAACATCAGAAAATTAGATCACAACATTTTTTTAAACTCTGCAAGAATGATATTTCTCTCTTATAAAACATCAATATCATGTCATATAATTTAAGAAAATTATATCAAATTAAAAGAGTTGACATTTTTAAAAATGTCAGTTTCTTTTGGATCATTAGTATATTATTACAAATGACAAAGTTAAATATAGTCAAACTGCTTCTACTTAAGCTTCTCTGCCATTGCATGCTCATTAGCACAACTAGGTTAATGTCGTTTTATGTTATTAAATAAACTGCTTGCAAAAAGTTCAGAATATAAAATTTAAGTAGATCTGCTGTGGCAATATATTCTATATTTTTCGTAGGAACACAAATGCTTCTAAAAATTTTATTAAGATATTCTTAACTTTTTCGAACAGTTTATTTGAAAAATTTAAAATTCGAATCTCTAAGAAATGTTTACCTATTTCACGATTATTATCCCATCGTGTTGTTGGATTGTAAATAATTTAGTTTAGAGTTTTGAAAAATCTCAAAACAAATTAAATAACGTAAAATTGTAGAGAGTGAACAGCGTCCACTAATTGTGGATATGTTTAATTTTGAAATAAAAGTTTTCTCAAGTTCAATGGAAAATGACTTCAGCTTTAGTTTTTCATGTAGTTTCATGCAGTTCATTGATTTAATAAATAATAATTTGAAATTATGTATTTCACGCTTTTTAAATTTCATACATTATTTTCTTCTGACTGACTTTTTTCTGTTATTTTATAATTTTATATTATTATATATTATATTTTGTATCTCACAAGCCCGTCATCACCTAGCATGGCCATTAGGCCGGATGTCTACACATTATCACGGATATTGCTATCAAGTGATGATATAATTTTAATTCAGCCCTCTTGTCGCACTATAATGATCATTTTGACGTAATTCCGCGCTAGTGTTCAATATGTGATCAATGTTAAGAAATTTTCTGACAATATGATATGAGCATAATAGTATCCCTTCTGAATTTCAACAATTAAATTTTCTTTTAAATTTACTATTATAATAACCTTTTCGTTACAAAAATATTCAAATTTTTCATAATTATTATCGGGTCTCCCTTCAACGGTTTATCTTCACCCAAATTTCAGTTCAGTTACTATGAACATAATCCATGTAATGGTTAAACTTGGTACCTATTATATTCACATATATTTAAAAAAAAAATACAAATTTTTGTTTCAACGCCTTTTGTTACGGTGAAGTGAAATCATTTTTAATGCGGTGATATGTTCATAAAAAAACGAAGCATCAAGTGACTGTTGGATTGACGAGCATGCTATAAAGCAGTAAAATATTCTGGAATTCCTGTGGTCACTTGATGCTACATTCTTTTATGGACGCTGTATGTATGTAATTCTTGAAATTTTTCTTCTCATCTAGTACACTTTTTCATTTCTATATTTTGAAAATTTGAAAACTTTCTTAATCTTATACTCTATTTGTTATCCATTCTGGTACCATACAAAAATCTTTGTTGCGACAATGTATTCTACACCTCTACTTTTACCTGTGGATCGTGAATAATGTAGTAGTCTATATATAGTATGAAAAATATCCCCAATTAAATATCAGAAAAAAAAGTGAAAAGGCAAAGCTGACATATAAGGGCAAGACAATAGAACGAGAAGTTTTTTCGTGGCTTCGACTTATGTATTGAACTGAATATGGCGACTTTTTTTAAAAGTTCACAAACACTTGATGTATAGAGAGCACCCAAAACAACTAAAAAATTGATTTTATATTCATTAATTTCATCATTAACTACTTTAACGTTTTGTTGCAAGGTTCAAATATATTCACATTAAATTAATTATTCCCAACTACACACCACCAAAATTTCTAAAAAGTATTAGTTTTTGAAAAAATATTCCATTTTATAATGACATATACTTAAAAACCTAAAATTGTAAGATTTCGGAAACATTCCATAAGTTCCGTAAGTTCTGGATTTGGTTTTACCATTATAAAACATAATATATTGAGGACTTATATTAATTTCCTCTCTGTTTATGCGTCATACCATAATCGGAAATACCTTCTTTAGTGGATCAGCTGCAAATATTGCCAGTGAAATATAACCTTACACCATACACTAAAAGATTATGATTTAGGTTTTAATGGATATTAAAACATTTTAATTTTTTGTAATTTTAATTTAAATTTCATAGCCATGAACAAAACATAAATTTATAAAGATTTCACAAGTGTTGAAGGAAACTTCAGAGACAGTACGACCATTAAAAAATCATTTTGTTAAGAATCTTGATATAAAATTACATAACTTTACACAATATTGAAAAAATGTATTATTTATCGATAATGCTCGCAGACAATCATGACTCATCGCCACGTGTTTCGACGGAAATACTATCAATTTTTATCTCAAATAAAACATCCTGTTTGTTTCTAGATTTTTGAAAGATATTTCAAGCTGCGATTGTTTCCATTTTTAGTTGCCTAAATTTTAGATTTTTTAAAGCGTCGCTGCCAAACCCAACACAGAATCGAAATCGTGTGGATGGGGAGATCAAGATTCTTTTGAAATCGCCATAACGAAGGATTGAACGTTCCCCTTGGCATTTTTTCAAATAAACAAGCAGTTTAACCCGGAAAAACTAGTTTTGATTCATCAGTTTCCACATTTTAATAATTTCTATACACGACTCGATGACGGAGTAGTTTTCGCTGCCACCTGGCGCTGTGGCTCTTCAGTTGTGCTTCTTCATTTTGTTTTCTCTCAAAGAGCAAATGTTTAAACAGTGTCACAGCACACGTATTTTAATTAAGAGCCTCGGTCTGTTCGTCGTGCAAGCTTTTTAATCAGATCATCCCCGAGTGTAACCCGACTCTCGCCGCCCCCGTAAGCTGCAGCATCAAAGCGGGCAGATGAAAGGGAAAAAATCGAAACGGGGCCACGAGAGCATTCTTAAAATTCATCTTAACAACAAAGAGCGCTTGTATGCAAATCAAGGCGTCGGCTATGTAAAAAATCTATCACCGAATACTTCCGACTGGGTGTTCCCCACACCGAATCGCACCGAACTACACTTACAGACAAGAAATGGAATACTTATTGATTTTGAATTCTACTTAGCAAGTCTTAGGTGGTGACACTTTCCGATGCCATCTACGACGCGAATAGGGGGGTACTGTTTTACATCCGTTGCCATGGCGATTCGGTTAATCGCAAAACTTTTCGCCGCCACTGGATTTGACGATCAATTGGCCGTCATTAGGACGACCTTGATCGATGCTGAGACCGATTAATTGACATTAATTAGGGCGAAAGCTCTCATTTCATAATTCATGGATCCTCGGTGGAGTAGGCAAGGCGCCCGCGATCTTAATTACGGGTCGGACTCGGTAATTCGGCCAATAAATGAGCTTTGTGGGGATGCAAAGCTCCTCATTTAGGGCGTGTCAGGTGGCAGCCGGAGAGAATCATCGGGATGCTGGTAATTTCCCAGTTTGCATGTTAAGAGCTTAATTTGCATGTAAAGCTCGCTTCAAACAATGTCTCCATTAATTCGGTAATGAGCCGCCTCTCGCTGCTTCCCCACTAATTAGCCCTTAAGTGAAATTACGGCTTTTACACAGACCCACCCTCACTCCAGTAATACATTTGCAGAAGCGAAAACGCCAAATTTTACCCCTCGAATGAAATTTACTCTAAAAATGGTAAAAATACATGTCAGTTGTTACTGTAATGTGCTTTCAGATTCGACAATTAAAAAAAAGTTCAAAAAAACGACTCTTACATTAAAAATTCTCCATTTGTTTTCTAGACTGCACTTAGCTGACGATCAAGCGAAATTACTTGATGTTCGTTCGTAATTATGTAAGAAGTTGGTAGAATAATTCCAGTTTAAAATCTGATTGAACATCAAGTGATTAGGGTATAATTAGGGTGATTAGTGAATTATTTCTTTGAAATACACTTTTATATTCGAATTTCCATCAAAAATCGAAATTTACTGTACAAACGAGTAAAATACGTATCAGTTATTAATTTACAATATACGTTTAGACTCGAATAACAATACGCATTATAAAAATCGATTTTTTAATCAAACATTTTTTTATTTTTATTCTAGGTTGTAAATACTTGGTTAAGTTGGATTGTAATTATCTAAGACGCTGCGATCGAAACTCAGGTGAATTTGATTGACCGCAAAGTGGGACGATTAATAATAATCACTTTTTTAAAAAGTGCTTTTGCACTCTAATTTAAATCAAGTTGGAGTTAAAGAGGTTACCGTCGATTTTTAGTTAAAATTAATTTCGCGAAAAACCCGAAATTATGCGATATGATCGCTACAAGCCGAAATTTCATTCGGCGAGGCGCAAAGACAATAGCACCATTTTGTTTGGGCAGCGATCTTTATTATGATGTAATTGATAAATAATACATCAAGTTGATGGTGCTGCTTGGCCATCCATGACGCGGCTGCGAAAAACTGCTTTTTTGAACGGTCCGGTTGGTATTATTCGCCATTGTTGAAAGATATTTCATGAAAGAAGGTGCACTTTCAGAAACAATAATTCATAACGGATGCAAATTTCGAAGATGGAGCGCGTCACCTGCGGGCCCGTCTCTCGCTCCTCCGCCTCAGGGCTGTCCACGTGCATTACGAATTGCAGGTGGCTATTAAGAAATGTTAGAGGAGTGAAACTGGATATGCCGTAAAATCGAGTGTTCTAACGGAAGTGGGTATGATAATTCGAAACGTTTATTGGGATGGCGGTTGTCTGACAAAAATTCGATTAAAATATTAACGGAATTTTAATACTTGAAGAATAAACAATATAAAACGCGAAAAGAGTAAAAGAAACGAAATGGGTGGTCGTAAAGTTCTTGTGGTTTGTCCGGTTGAATTTATAGTCAAAGTTAAGGTGTACAACATGGTCCATTAAAAACCGGACACTTCGCAAGGCGTCATAACTTTTCGGCTTTTTGACGTGTTTTAACCGAAACTGCTTCCTGGAAAAGAAATGTGAATTCGATGCAAATTTGTTGTTTGCCAATATTACACACATTAAGAAAAATTTATAACATCATTGACAGTTACAGAAGAAAAATATTCATTTCAAAATTACTGTCGATTCTAATTTTTTTTTTTGATAACTTACAAAACCGATTATTGTGATTTTATAAAATATTTATTTTTAAAAATGTACAAAAACGTATCTGATATCTGAAAAATGGTTGATTGGGAAAAAACGAGGGAATCAGTTGTCAACTGGTATATACATGTTTGCTTTAATTTTACAAATATCAGACATCTACATTATCTAATAAGTTAAATATAGAAGTATTTGTGATAAAAAAAATCAAGTTTGTTGAACTAAATATTCTCTGTCAAGGAAAAATGCTGGCGTCAGTGAAAAATGCATTTATCTTTATCGGTCATCTTCTAAAGTAACATACCAAGTTTTATTAAAATCACACGACGCTATACCGAGAAATTTAATTTTATTCGTGACTTTTTATCTCTTCATATTGAAAAATTTAAAAACTAAATTACTGTAAGTTTCCCCGAACACGATATCAACATTTACTGCAATGTTTACATACCAACTTTCATCAAAATCGTTTAACTATGTTACGATTTCTTTTCTTTTAAGTTTCTCTGTTCAACTTTTTCCTAGTATATTTGATAAATGTCATTTTTTCTTTGTTCAAAAGTAATGACAACTTTAAGTGATTACACTCAAAGATGTAGATGTAGATATTTAGAATATTTTTGAAAAATTCATGAATGATAATACTATAGATTCCAATTACAGAGTCAGGAGTACAGAATTCATTAAAAAAAATCTGATTTGAAAGTTTTCATGGTCTCAACTACTTTGTGCTTGACAAAATAAAAATTGCTAAACCTCATTCCTTTTGGAGGTGTAATTTTGACTGTACTCTATATCAATAACATCGAGCCAGCTAAATTTACATAACAAAGTTCTGGACTTTTACCATAATTTTGGTCACTGCAAGAGGTTGAAGAATTTGGTTGATGGAAATTCTCGGATAGAATTTAATCAGAATTAACACGCACAGTGCTCGATTAAACATTTCTTGTTTCGTTTTTCCAAAAAATCTTTGCAACACGTGACGATATCTGTATCAAGGACGCAGACGGACGAAGCCGCGGCCTTAGATCACATGTTACGTTGCAGACAAGTTTGGGTGATGTCCGCCAAGAAAATTAGGAAGTTTGAGTACGTGCATCGATTGGTGCCACAGAATTGGGTCGTCTGATAAATAAAGGTACCTTATTTGGTAACGTACGTATATTTCATTCTTCTCTGAACGACAGCATACCGTGCTGGCAAGTTCAATGCACATTTCTCTCGTACCTGCAACAAACAAGAAGAAATTAAAAATCGAACCGATCGAGTGCGCTCAATTTATTATTTATTATAATTTCGTAATTAACCGCTGACAATTGCCCCGTCGATAAACACACCGTAGTTTATTTAAATGAAAGCGATTAGACAATGGCTCGAAATAAATTAATTACCATTTTAACGGTTGTTGAAAGTGTAATTGATGAATGAGCCAATAAATTAATGAATAAATAATTTTATCAATAGGTAATGTTTGTCGAGAACTTTAGATATAAAAGTGCCACTTAACAACTTCGAGTACAATCAACCTTTCTATTATTCCGATGACGGATAATTAGAAACTGATATTAACTATGAATAATTCAGCGATGCCCCGAGACAGCCCCACGATGCCATTCATAAACCCTGAGAAGTTAATTCCAGGCCTGCAATTAAATCCGTGTTGACATACCATCCACCCCTTTCAATTAATCAGACTTTTAAACGTCGCCACCGCTTTAAAATTCCTCAAGAAAACACCCCCGAGCGTAAAAAAGCCAACAGGGCTGTGATTATCTCCTCGGCGTTTTAAATCTTTCATTAACACCCCTTTTCGTAATAAACGTCAATTAGAAGTTAAGTAATTATATATTTAACAGCGCGCTTCTCGCGAGGGTCGTTCCCAGTTTGCATAATGGACCAGCGAAAGGGGTAATTAAGGGGATGTTCGCTATTAATTAACGACGACCTGTTGCGCCTTCGCAATCTGACTAAATGCCTCTGGTTGTTTTAACGGGGTGGCAATGGGACCGTCATAAACCGCGAGGGCCCGCTCCGCAAACGGGACATGACCGATTCACACACAAAAGATACAAAGAAAACGACAACAATGGACAAAATTCGTTTTAAATCAGAAACAGGTTAGACTTGTTCGCCGTTAATCAAACAGGGGGTCAAAAAATAAAAAATCAAAATTATTAAGGATTCCATTTATTTACCACAGTTTATCTTTCACTATTTAAGTATTTTAGAGAGCAATGGAAAATTTAATGAAAACTAGATCAAAAGTTTTTGACAGATGACGTAATATAATAAACCAAAATTTATTTTAGTATTGACAGTAATTTCCAATTTTGAATTGAATTTCTTCTGAATCTTGACTAATATCGGATGTTTTTTTCAAAATTTATACACAAACTAAGTAAGTTAGAAAATATATATTTTGAAAAATAATAGAGTATTTGTTTCTGATTATTCCGTATACCATTCTATTAAAAAAATTGAAAAATATGTAAATTTATAAATATTTTAGGAAAACAGATTATTGAAATGAGCAATCAAAAAATATTTTTCGAAAAACTAGAAGACCAAGTATCTCGTAAATTCTTTGTTCTTAAAACACCTCAAATTAACTTTTTAATATACAGTATGATCAAACTATTATCACTTTATTTGGTTTATTAAGATTATTAATTAATGACTGTTTCGGGATATCAAATTTAATCACACTGTATGTGGGCATGTTTCCAAATATATTTCTTTTTTTTTTAAATATGTAACGGCTAGTGTAAATTCGAAAAATCAATTTAAATTTTATCTGATTCAGTTTTTTTGTCTACAAATCTAATAATATGTTGTCGTTATCTATGAATCCATAAAGACTCGTTTTCGAAAAAAATATATTAAAAATAAAAGATTTTGCAAAAATAAAAGGTAATTAAATACTTAGTTTATTTTTTTTTTATTGAATACTTACAATCTGCAAATAAAAGGAAAAAAGAATTTCTGTAACATAACTCATTTAAAAAATGTTTTCCAAAAAAGAATAATGCAGATATGACGATTTATGAGTACTTACTTTAAACATGTAAAAATACGTACTGATTCGTTTAAAGTAAAAAAAAATGACATCATTTCTGACGCAACCAAAAGCTTAAGACCTGATTCGAAATATGGTAATTTACTAGTTACAAATTTTGGTACATACCTATCACGTTTGAAAATTTCAGTACATGTACCGGAAAATTTGCTAATATACCTGCGATCAATAGAAAACTTAATTAAGAGTCCCGTGGAATTTTAATGTGTTTGATATTAATGAAAGAGCAAAAAAGATTTTTTGTTGGAATGGTGTTTCCGTTATGTTACAAGGTCAAATAATTTCTGTTTTGAAAGATTTATATTTAAACTTTGAACTTTTTCTAGCTCTCAAAATTTGGCATTTCGGTGATAATTTACGTCGATCTAATCAAAGAAACACGAACTCTGTTTCCATTTTTATTCGTTATAAGAATAAACCGATATTATTTCGTTCGTCTTTGTAATGTCATATTTTACATGTTTCGTTATTTCTCCATGGACGAAGCATTCTTGAATGAATCGTTTAGCAAGAAAACGAAGACGTGGCAATCCTTAAAGTTTTAAAGCAACTCCATGTAGACGAGAACTTAAAAGCGAAGTTTCAGAAGGTCAGTAAATCCAGAAAAAAACGGAAAGAAAATAACATTTCAACGAAAAATGTTTACTGAACTCGACAGTCATATCATACTTCATCAAAGGCTTGATAAAGAAACAAATATCTCAAATAACCAACAAGTACAATCTGACTGTATTTATCAGTTGGTCATATCAACTATGAATGATGTTTAAATTCATTTATGTCGGGAATTCCATCCGAGATTTTTAAAGAAATTATGTTGTAAAAGCTTTAAAAATTAATTGCATTAATGGCATTAATTACATTTTTTTATTTTAGCTTCAGATGTTTAAAATTTTAATTAGTAGCTAAAAAGATGATACGAAGAAACCATCTTATATAACACTTAAGAGATTTCGAAAATTGTTTTTGAAACATTATAACCATTATAACAGAATCTGAATCAAGATTTCAAAAATCCACAAAACCAAAAATTCAATATTTTATGAACCTCCCATAAGATACAATGTCAAGAAAATTTTAAGTAAGTATACAAAACAATTTAAACTAAACGTCATAACATTACTAACTGCGAAAGGTAGAAAAACAGGTTTTCACATCACTATTTTTTTTTAATGTTTTTATTGTGGTTTTGTTTTAACCAAAATATAAAATATGTTTTTTTTTTTTAACAGAGACATACATTTTTTTTATATCTTTATAGAATCAGCATATCTTCATATTTCTTTTTTCAACCGTTTTTCTCTACATTGTTTTCTCTTACATTGTGAAGAGTTAGCATTGTTGGCATAGTTAGCATAATTGCTTGGTCTTGAACTTTATCAATAAAATCTGAATGCAGAAAAAAAAAACTAACTTATCAAAAATCTGAATTATGACATTTCTCAACATTTCCTAATTGTTTAAACTTTAGATTCAGAAAATACGTTTCATAAACTTAAAAAGTTCTTACGTTGTGATAAATGACAATTAATGTTAACTGTTTATAAAATTTGAGCCATATTTCGAAGTTTAGAGAAATATGTAGCTAGAGCAAGAAAGTTTGTAATTAAAAAAAAAAAAAACAATTTTTGAGTCGTTACTGACCAAAAGACAACATTTTGGATACTTTCCGATGATCTTTACAAAAGTAATTTTTAAAAACTACTTTGAAAATGGATCCAAAATGCCGATATTGACCAATGAAAGAGTTCTTTTTAATTTAAACACAGCATAATCTGTTCTGGAGCGCTTTTACTCTGATATTACAGTTGGAGATGTGAAGAAATTATGTTGGCAGAATTTTGATTGCGTGAGCATAGTGTGAGAGCCATTCAACTTTGGTCTCTCGATAACTACAGACTGTTGATCACACATTTGGCGTTTTTGCCTCTAAAAATGGCGTCTGCAGATGCGTCCTGACTGGCGATTTCTTCGCGAATTTGATGGATGCGAATGAACTCGCGTTGAATTTTAAGAGTTTTCGGTCATGACCACCTACAAATTCATTAAAGAATCAGCAAAACAGCCAGTGTCCGTTTAATTACCAAACCACGTATTGTCAAAACGTTAAAATGAATCTGTGATGTTCGATAAGCAGCAAAGACGCACACCACGTGATTAATAATTAATTCGAGGCAAATGATCAGAATTAATAATCCGTCCGAAAGCTTGGCCGCATTGTCGTAGATTGGATCTAATCTGGACTCGTATCTGTGGGCATAATGGTGGTGGTATTTGGTTAATTATAGCATTTGCATCTTGACATGCACGATGGATGCCCCCGGAGACGTAAACAAAGTAATTAAACGATTATTTCATTTAATGGCTGAGCATTGAGACTCGTGGGAGTGGAGCGTCGTACCGTCACCCATGAGCGCTGCATGGCTAAAGAAAATGAAAATTGTAACGGAAAATCAACCATATAGACCTATACTAAAAAAAATCAAAACCAAGGCAGCAGATTCTCTTTCTCATTAGAAAACTTAAATGTACGATGTCTTAGGAATCTTTCAGATTATGATGAACAAAAAAGTCCATACCTTGGCACGCAGTCATGGATATTTAGCTGCCATTAGTATACCATCTGGAATAAGCTCAACTTATTAAGATAATCCGACTAAAAAAAGTGCTACCTCTTGTATCTACTAAAAATGTCTATGTTCTGTTCACATGAAGGTCTTAATCTGTAAATATTATTAATTTAGTTCTAAGACCGATTTTCCCCAAGTAATTTTCAGTTAAAATTGTTCTTCAAAAAAATTTGTTTAAACGATATATATTTTTGTGATGGCGACCGAAGAAATACAGAATGACCCCGAAATATATGCAGATACGATGGATTATTAATCAACAGTTAATAAAATTTTGTTCTGATTTTCTTCCCAAAAGAGCTCTTAGAAGTTTTTATAAGTGGAGCAAAGAAGCTAGCTTTTTACTGTTCAACTCTGTAATATTTCGAAAATATTTTTCAAATTTTGTTGAGACCCCTATTACACTAAAACATGTTAATCTGGATATTGTCTGGTTAAAATTCTATTACTGGAAGGTCACGAAATGTGCATTTTCGTTTTCAACAAAATTTGGATTTTTTAATTTTTGAAAAGATTTAAAAAGAAAACTGTTTTGTTTCGCTCATTTTAATTAAACAATTTCAAGTTAANNAATTTCTGAAGAAAAGGTTATATTTCACTGATAAGTTACGCAGCAATAATTTTTTTGTTAAAATGAAATTAATTCAGCCAAGATTTTGCCGTTAACTTGAAACTGGTCAATTAAGAAAAACGCAAGAGACGAAAACGTTTTGTTTTTAAGCTTTCTTGAAAACAAAAAAATATCAAACAATTAACAGCAGTCAATACATACTTCATGACCTTCTGGTCTGAATTTTAAAGGGGCAATATCGGATTAATATGTTTTAAAATAAT
>QDEB01044575.1:0-10849 GCA_004193795.1 Asbolus verrucosus | reverse complement strand
CTGAATTTTTCGCAATAAACCCCATTTCAAAGTTATAAATGAATTTATCGGTCTGCAAAATCTGTGAAGTAATTACAACGGTTTTGGCGAATACATTCGTAAAATATAAGAGATGTTTCTTCTCGAACCGTATTCTAAAACGTATTTAATTTGTCAAGATCAATCATCTTAAACACGCTCATATTTTATCCATACTAAACGAAGAGTAGTGCGTTTATCAAATTTCTTATCTTACCGACGTTGTCGTTTGAGAACTCGAGAAATATTGATGACTGAAGCTCAATAAATACTTTTATCGAAGATGGCACAGTAGTCCGTATTCCTGGAAATAATATAAAGAGGTTTTCACTTTTCACAAATCGTCGTTATAGGAAGTTATTCTTTTTCTTCTGGAACCATGCGGCTGTTTGCATTTTACATGTGACATTTTATGAAATATACTCCGGTCGTCAAATTTGCCTCACGAAATCTATGCAGCAGCGTAGAACACTAATGATCTCTTTTTAAAGCGGAATAAATTTGTACTTGTCAAAAGTTTCTTCATTCAATTTCACAATTGACTTGAGAAAGACGATAATTCAGTTCAATTCTGATTAAAATCAGTCTGAGTCTGAATCTCCGCGGGTTTTAATCCCATTAAATTATTAGCAATACCGAGTTGAAAAGAAATGACAAGTTTTTTTTTTAAATCAAGAATTATCGACCGAAAGCGTTTGATTAAAAATTCCAAGACCTTAACGAAATTTAAAACCTTTCCCCTGAAAAAATCCAAATAAACACGAGAAAACAGCCATTGGAGGAGGTTTAATAATTTAAAGGAAAGAGAAAACGTTTCTCCAAATCGAAAATCCCAGAACAATTTATCAGGTCATATAACTTCTTCGATTTTATTTTCTTGTCGTTGGAGTAATAATTAAAGACTTGTCTCTCGAGAATTGTTATATCTTTTCGGCACATTTCACCTCTCATCAGAGATTTTTATTATTTATTGAAGTGTCAATCTGTTAAATGGAATGATCACGATTCAGTCGCTTTTTATATATTTTTTTATTTTATGTTATTTACTACGGTTTTTTTGCAGGGATATCAAACCAGATAACATATTGCTGGATGAAGAAGGTAAGAGCTTTCGTCAATAAATTTCCCCGAACAACATTTCCATTAAAACCGTAAACGCTTTAAAACAACACTTTTTTAATCTGCAAACCAGACGAATTCATTTCGATCTTTTTTCCTTTTTTAAGGCCACTTTCACATAACGGATTTCAACATCGCTACAGTTTTAGAAGACTCACATTTGGCGACTTCTATGTCAGGAACTAAGCCCTACATTGCTCCTGAAATCTTCGATTGTGCTGTGGATTTATGTGTGGGATATTCTTATCCGGTTGATTGGTGGTCTTTAGGTAAGCAGCAAATATAAAAATAAAATAAGGCAATTAATACATTTTTAGGTGTTGTGGCTTATGAAATGTTGAGAGGACTGAGACCTTTCGACATACACTCAAATACAAGTATCCAAGAAGTGAGGATCTTATTCCAAATTGGATTAGATTATCCTACAAACTGGAGCGAAGGGATAATTGATTTAATTTCTAAAGTAAATACCAATTTCTCTTTAGTCGTAGTACGTACTTACTAAAACCGATTTGTTTTAGTTACTATGTATAAGCCCTGGTTTAAGAATTTCATCTTTACAAGAACTTAAACAAGTCAAGTGCCTAAAGAAGTTCGATATGGATAGGGTCTTTCAAAGACAGTATAAACCATACTTCATGCCTCCAGTAAGTACTTTTAGTAACATTACAGTGGTTTTTAACTGTTCACTCCAGAAAGACCATTTAAACTGCGACCCAACTTTTGAACTCGAAGAGATGATCATAGAAACGAAACCTTTACATAAAAAGAAAAAGCGATTAGCGAAGCAAAGGTCGATAAGAGAAATTCAAGGACCGCTCAGTATAGAATTGGTAAATAGTGTAAATGTCAGTATAAAAATTCTAATATTTAAACTTTAGGATGCGGACTCGCCCATGGAGCTTCAAGGGACTATAATTCCTGACTTCAAAGTGTACAATCGTTATCAAGAATTGGAAAAAAGAGAACGCGAGCGAAAAGAACAAGCGTGGGAAAGAGAACTAGAATTAGCGATGAGATCATCTGATCCTCTAAAAGAAGAAACGGAACCTAAAGAAAAAATTCATAAATGTACTGGATGCCCAAAATTAGAAAGTATGATCAATTCGAATTGTAAATTGAAGAAATATGAAGACATCGGAGATGATGAAAGTAATACAAGTCAATTACAGTTACCTGAAAAGAAGAATGAAGAAAAATCGTGCAATGTTACCGATATCCAAAATAAGTTGCAAAATATAGATTTTATTGATAGAACACCTTCACCTGTGGAAAGGACCGAAGGCACCTGAATATTTTTCATGAAAACCCAAAATGACGTTGTACAAAAGTATATTTTTTAATAAAAAAAATTAAATATTGAAAAAACCTGTATTTTATCCAACAAATTACAAATAATGTCATAATGAAAGTTAAAGCCCTTTTATAAAAATTAGTTTTTTTTTCTAAAATACAATTTTATGTTATAACAGGAACTAAAAAAACATTGTACTTGAAGGCAAACTCCAAATAGAATCTACAACGAAAAAGTACTACTAAGGCAAGTAATGGAAGCCAGAAGAGGAAGATTCATCGTTTTAAACAGCTGTAACATCAGTCGTCTCGATTCTAGTGATCGGTTCCATAACCTTAACGCTTAAATTTGTGGTAGATTCGGGATTAAGCTTTAGAGTTTGGAGTATTTCGATGACGTTATCAACTGCAAAAGATTTCTCTTCGATAACCTTATCTGCTTCTTTCTTCACCGGCTTGGCATAATGTAAATAACAGAAACCTTTATAGCCGCGCCATGTGATATTATTTGGTTTAATCCCGTGATCTATTAGTGCATTTTTCAAATGGCGAACTCTCACGTTCCTATCAATATTGCTTACAACTAAGGAGAAATCTACTTGTAATCGCCGAGAATTCCGACGAAATTGTCGCTGTTTCTTCTTCATCACAGGCGTCACTTCATTTTCTTTTTCAACCTTCAAGAAAATCTACTTAGATAAAAATTTAATTAAATCTCTCGCGTTTACCGGATCTTCGTTTTCATTGGTTACTTTCACTGATTTTGATCTCCTGAAAAATCGTCTCCTTCGCGGCTTCTGACTGTCCAAGGAGGTCGTTATTCCGTTCTCTTCTATTATCTTCTCAATTTTTGGTCTTCGCTTTGGAATTCTTTTTATTCTCGATTGCTTACGTTTTTCTTCAGTTTCTATATCCATATCCGTTTCATTCAAGGCCGTGGTTCGACCCTCGCTTTGTCAAAAAATTGTCACAATCAGAAGTACAACAGAATATTTTATTCATCACACTCGTTTTAACGAGTGTGAAAGGAAAGTTTTTTTTTTGTTGAAGTATGTATACATATTGAAAAAACTCAAGCACTATTTACCTTGCATGTGTCTCTTTGATTTTTTGTAAAACTGGCATCAGATTGAGACGTCTTTGTGACAGTAAATCCCAATAAATTCCTTCAGGTCTTGGTAATTTTTTCTCAGCTTTAATGATCTGTGTAGGGGTTAAAATGTAATCAAGAGGCACGTCATGTTTTCTGAAAATTTCATCAGGTAATGAATCAAAAACCTGAAAGATTTAAAGTGAAGATAGAGATGATGTAATTAAGTCCAACAAACTTGTGAATCATGAACAGTTGTAACGATTATGGTGTTGTCATCGACTGCTTTCATTTCTTTGAGAATGGCAAACTCTAGATCAGCATATCCCTTGCCTTTGCCAATTCGGTGGCCATCTTTCGAAACTGCCACACTGCCCAAGACGAATAAGTCAACATGGAGATTGTCTTCAAAGTCTACCAACTTTCCAAGTGTTTCTATGCCCCACCTAGTAACAGTCTGTCTGATATTTTTTGGCTTATCTTCATTACAAAATGATATTTTTTTCAACAGTCCTTCTTGAAGTTTTGGTATAGGCACATATAAAATCTTATCATTTTCTATAACCAGAATTCGAGATGCTTCTAAAGGCTTATCTGGATTAACCTCGACAGATTTAGCCGTTTTGAATTCTTCCAAATCTAAAAGTTTAGCTGCAGCTTTCTCAGCTCCTTTGAAATTTGGAATGCGACCAAAAGCAGGGCGAGGAAAATTGACTAATTTATTCTTCTCCAAATATTCCCAAACTTTTTTACGAAAAGATTGCTTTGAATTCTCTTCAACTGAGGAAAAATCTCCACTTTTTACTTTTAAAAAACCTTTAAAATGTTAACTTACCACAATTCTCCGCAGGTGTTATTACCTTTTCAGGTTCAGCACCACTTTCTTCGGCACTCATTTTTAACGTTTCATTCAATATAGTTTATCAAAAATTCACTATCACATACACCTACCCAGTTTCAAAATGTTTATCTTTTTCTTGGTTACCGAACCATGTTGACGTTTGTTCTCAAGGTCGGTTGCAGCTTTGTTGCATATGCAACCTTCAATAAAGGTCTATTCACACTGGTCAATAACACACTGGTTCAATTTGCTCACTTTTTTATTTCTTTTTTAAATAAATCTTATAAATTAAAAATTGAGTACATCTTACACGAAGGTACTGACACAACCCTAGTCCATCTCGTTTAATTGAATAATTTTTACAAATCATGAACAATACCAGTACTAAAATCACTGTAATTAACGAATGGTCTGAGACATGTGTAATGGAGTTAACATCAACTCAAAGGCTGCGTCCTTTAGATTAGCTCCCCTTAAATTAGCTTCATGTAAATCACTCCCAGACAAGTCACAAAACTGTAACCAACCTTGTTATAAACAAACAAATAACTGAAATTTGGTTAAATCACCTCTAAATCGGCCCCTGCAAGCACTGCAGCTCTTAAATCGCAATTCTGTAAATTTGCATTCTTCAAAGTAGCTACCCTAAGATTTACTCCACCCATATCACTACCTTCTAAATTCGCTCCTTTTAAATTAACCCCTTCCATATTAGCCCTTCCTCCAGCAGGATCCTTAAAATTGGAATTCTTCATACTGACGCCTTCTAAATTAGCACATAAACACTTCACACCTAAAAAAAGATAATTAAATGTGTTCGATAAAATCAAAGTTTATCACCAAGCAGTTGGGCTCCATCCAAGTTGGCATATGAAAGATCTGCCCTTTCTAAACAACAGTAACTCAAATTTGAACCGGTAAGTTTACAACCTTGTAAATTCGCATATTTGAAATTAATATAGCGCAAATCTAATTTACTTAAATCAGCCCCTGATAAATTGACTCCTTGGAACCGTAATTCCGTTGTATAGGCACTTCTGATTAAGGCGTCTATCACATCTCGTCTAGTTAACGGTAAATTGTCTCTATTCACGTTCTGTTGGCTTATAATTTGTTCCAAAGTTGGTATTATGGATTCAATTCCAAAAAAGCGCGCTTCTTCCAAAATACCTTCTGGGTTAATATTACTATCATAAATTAATTGACCATTTCTCAAGTAGTTTATTATAGGCTCAAAATATAACGGGCTTCTATCTATAAGGAATGCACCATTTTTATCTATATTGCTAGGAGTAAATAAATAGCCTTCTTCATCTCCAGCAAACATTCTTGCTAACATACTATCAGGTTCTTTTGTTGTTAGTGTGCTTTTTGAAGTTGTGAAATACTTCCCACCAACATTTAAAGTTACCCAATCTGAACATTTTACTCGTTTAGATACATTCTTTGGAGGAACTATGAATTCTTCTCCGCTGGATATGTATAAGTTGTCATTATTGCGTATAAATGATATTTCATTAACCTCTGTACCATCCTCTATAAATATTCGTCGCACTTTAGTATTAAACTTTAAATACGCCTGACTCATAAGCTCCTCCAAGGTTTGCGGAAGTACGAAAACCTTTGAAAAATTAAAAGTTTTAACGGAAATCATTAATTTTAAATGAATCAATACCTCTCCATTGGTATTTGTTCCATTCTTGAAAATTACCACACGTTTCACACTCATTATTACAAAAAATTAAATAAACTGATATGAAGCTAAATTTGTGGAAATCGGGGAAATTGGAATGTCGACTTGTCAAACGTCATTTCATAATTCACATAGTTTCTTATAATTTGCAATGTTGGTGCCCACAAATAAAAAAAAAAAAATCATTAAATAGGGAATTCAGTTTTTTTAAAATTTTCTATTGGCATTCTGTTTGTCATGTGACATTAGAGTCCATGTATTGTAATATTATCGTGTGTCAGTGTGTAGCGAAGAAATTTGTATCATAGCCCTTGTATTGTATTACGCTTACATATAGGTTTTACCTATTGAGTGTTAGAAACGTGGTTGAGTTGTACACATAGTTGCAGTTAAATTTCATTATTTATTTGTAAAATATATATACATAAAAATGGGTAAAGGTTTTAATAACTATATGTGCAAAAAGTTCTTCCATCCAGCTTCGAGGGACAATTTGAAAAGAGTATGGATGGCGGAACAGAAGGCAGAAGCCTACAAAAAAAAGCAAGAAGAATTACGCCAACAATACGAAAAAGAACAGGATTTACATGACAATAAAGCTATGTTAAGCAAAGAAAGCAAAGATAAACTTAGTATAAACTTCATGTATGAGCCGCCTCCAGGTGCTCGCAAAGAACGCGAACGCGAAGATAATGAACCAGAATATAAGTTTGAATGGCAACGGAAGTATAACGCCCCACGTGAAAGCTATTGTAAAGGTGATCAAGAAATTAGAGATCAACCATTTGGGATACAAGTTCGTAATGTGAGATGCATCAAATGTCATAAGTGGGGCCATATCAACACAGGTATTATTTTAAGCAATATATTTAGTGTTAACAGTTGCAAATTTCTTTTGTTATAGATAAGGAATGCCCAATGTACAGTCTTTCAACCAGTGTTGCGAGGTCGCTTGAATCTGCTTCAATAATGGATCAAAAATCACTTGTTGAGCAAATGCGTGAGGACGGTTTAGCTATTAAAAAACAGTATTTAAATAATACAGGTACAGCAAATTATGATTATATCTCAAATGATGAGGCTGATGAAAATTCTGTTGTTACTTTCATCAAATCTTTAACCAAAAAGCAAAAAAGAGCTCTTCTCAAAAAATTGGAAAAAATTGAGAAGGAAGCCAGTGGGAAGAAGATTAAAAAACGTGGAAACTCTGTTGAAATATCTTCTGATGAAGATAGAAGGAAATCACATCATAAGAAAGTGAAAAGTGAGAGTTCAAGCTCAAACAGTGAATCAGATAATGAAAAGTCACATAAGAAAAGTAAGAAAAGAGCAAAACCTTCAGACACCAAAGAAATCAAATTGTTATCAAAAAAAGAGAAGAAGGCTTTAATAAAGTAAGTTTTAGCTTTGTTATATTATAACTTTTATTAATAATATTTATTGCAGAAAACTGGAACGAGTGGAAAAAGAAATAAATAAAAGAAATGAAAACGCTTCAGATAAAAAGAAAATTAAAAAACAAAGAGATAATTCAGATTCTGAAGATGATGATAAGTCAAAACGCAATAAGAAAAAATATTCACATCATGATGACAGCGATGACAATAGAAAAGACAGAAAAAGAAAATCTGATAGTAAGGATCATGAGAGTTACAAAAGACGGCGCTCTTAGTAACTTTTTTTTTTAATTATTACTAATATTTGTGTTCATAATTTTATGTATATATTAAGTTTGTTAATGAAAACTGTAGGAAAAACATTTATTTTAATTATAATTTTAGTATTTTTGTGATCCATAATTTTCTGTGTATGTTACGTATGTTAATAAATGTAAAAAATGTTACCTTGATTATAATTTGAGTATCTTTATAATCGTGTTCTGCCAACAGAAATAACTAAACGATTGCGTCCTGTGAGTAGTTATATTTTCGCTGCCATTTTGTTGGTGTAAACTTGTGTCATTGATTATTTATTGAAGGCAGAGAAATTTAGATAAAATATACATTGAAATTAGTGAAAGCAGCAAGGATTGACTCTAAAAATGGAAAATATACCAAGGACCCATGAAGGTAATAATTTACAGTAGTTTCACTATTATTTACTGACGCAAAAATTCGTTTCAGACATCGAAGCCCAGATTCGTGAAATTCAATCAAAAAAGAAGGAGATACCGATAGAAAATAATGATAAAGGTGTAGGTTTAGGCGAGAGTGGATTTTTTGATAGTGAAATTTATGACGGAGGCGGTGGTAAAGGAAAATATGAAGGTTATGTCACTTCAATTGCTGCGAATGATGAAGTGGATGAAGAAGAAGAGGATGTGGGTTATTCTCAAAAAAGAACAGGACTAGGAGCTCCAGTTGCTCTACTAAATGATGTTGCACAGGTAAGTAGTTATTCATTTGAGCTATAGTTCATGAAATGTTGATTATAAATTATTATAGAGTGATAAGGATTATGATCCTTTTGCTGACAAACGGAGGCCTACCATTGCAGATAGAGAAGATGAATATCGTCAAAAAAGGCGTCGGATGATTATCTCACCCGAACGCGTTGATCCTTTTGCTGATGGTGAGTACTCAAATTAATAGAATCATCTTTTTACAAATTCCATTTTTACTTGTTTATGTTACTACACAAAATTTGAGATAATTTTAATTTTGTGAAACATGCAAATTTCTCAAGTTTTATGTATTATTGGGGTATATGAAAGATAATGAAAGTGGATGTATGTATGAGAGACTGAGGTTTTCTTTTAAATAAAACAAAATGGATCTGAAAAAAAAAGAGTAGGCATAATTAGAATCAGTACAAAGAAACTAATGATTTGTTCTGTATTGGATTCCAACATTTAGGGGTGTCTTCCTAAAGAAGTAATCGACGCGATCTTAAAGGATCACTACCAAAAAATGTAATGTTGGTAAACAAAATCTTACAAGAGTGAAAGAGTGTATGCAATGTATAGAAAATTATTAATTACCCCAGCCTATTTCTAGGTTCGATTTGACCAGTTGTTTTGCAAGAAACTTCCTGTTTTGTGATGGAGCACAGTCACACGTACGTATCAAGATTTGTTCACTGAAATCACTCAGCCATCACATTTTTATGAAGAAAATATTTTTACTTTGAGTGAATTTCGGTAATCAAATCGCAAAAAATATATTTTGTAAAAGAACAGATACTAAATACAAAAGTCTGAAAAAGTTATTTACAAAGAGTGCTTCCATTTGCTAATTGGCGTTTTACAACGCTGTTTGTGTTTACAGGTGGGAAAACGCCCGACATCAATGCTCGCGGATACACCCAGATTATGAAGGAACAGCTGCTCAAAGGCGAAGAGAACGAGGTCAGTATAAAGTAAAAATAATTTGTTTGCGATTAGAAAAAGAAAAACCACTCGTAATCTCTTTTGGCAAAGGAGTCCTTTGTTAACTCAAGGTTGATTTCTTTGACCCTTTGTATTTGTTTTTTTGCAGTTGAGAAAGAAGATTCTTGAAAAGTCCAAAGACGGTTCACTTAAAGCAACCAACGGTGAAATAAAAAGCGCCCCAAAGAAACGTGGACGCTGGGATCAGACTGTTGACGAAGTTGTAATTCCCAACAAGAAAAAAACTCTCTCAGTTTCAACCAACAGCGGGGCGGTCACACCAGTTTGGGATGCAGATGTAAGTTTTTCGTGATATTCATAAATATTATCTTTAAAAAAACGATAATTTTTGTAATACATATAACGAGTGTTTTTTTAAATTTGGAGTCGAAGTTGGCGGTGAGATATTTATCATGAACGCACCATAATTTTTGAAACGTATGCTGCATATGTACTATCAATTTTAAATTTAAACATTAATTCGTTTTAAATAAAATGGTTTTTACACGATAACAAAAAATGTTCATAGCAGAATCATATCTTCGTAACGGCCACCTAGTTGATGGTGTGTGGCACTACTCAAAATTTAAGCCTGTTTTGTTGAATTCCGCCAACAATTTCCTAATACAGTATTGACACATAACACTTTTTAACATAATTTAACTTATTGCATTCAACTCTTTTGTGAGACTGGATCGGTTGATCGTAAAGAATAGTGATCGTCCCAAAAAAAGAACAGATCAAGTAATGGAAAATGTGAGGCAAATTATGGAAGAAGCCCTACAAATTTCTGTACATCGACTGTCACAGCAAGTAGAATTATCACCCGCCACTTGCCGCAACATATTAAATAAAAATATTCACTTGTATCCCTATCGTCTGCAAGTGGTACATCAACTCCGTGAAGTTGATTTGCCTGTACATGTAGAATACTATCGTTCGTTTCTGAAATGAGAACTTGTTGAACTTAAGTTTCTTCACTGATGAGGCCTGGTTTTATTTAGGCGGTTATGTGAATTCTTAAAACATGCAGTGGTGGAGTTCTGAAAAACCTAATTTTTTTGAACATGTTCCACTACACCCCCAAAGGAGTGTAGACGGCCATTTCAAGATTATTGGGCCAATTTTTTTTGACGGTGCAAGTAACACAAAAATTTTTTTTCCAAAAAGATTAATATTTGTTCAGGAACTTTGATTGCTGCAAGGTATCAAGATATCTTACAGCAATTTTTTTAAGAGCGTCATGATTACGAAATTGTGGACGGATATTTTAACAAGACGGTGCCACTGCACACACTACACATAAGACCTTAAACGTGATACAAGAGTTTTTTGATGAACGAGTTATCAATCGAAATACTGCCATATCTTATCCTTCAAGATCCTGTGACTTCACGCCATGTGATTTCCTTTTGTGGCCTTAATTAA
>QDEB01044555.1:0-17411 GCA_004193795.1 Asbolus verrucosus | reverse complement strand
GACAATGGAGGGCATCATTTTCAACATTTATTGTAATGTAACTTTTTCAGGTACAATTTTTTTTTATTCATTTATGTTATTAAACACGGAAAGTGAGAGTGGTTTTTACGAAGCGAATATTACTGTTTTTTGTACGAGCTGTTTAGGTAAACGTAGTACAGCATTGATGGTACGTTCAAGAACGTCGTTATAGTGAAGGTTAGAGGGGATTTCTCCCCAATGGCGTTTTAATTTTTTCCCCAAAAATCACGCTTCATTCTCGTTTCTGATGTTCAGGTTAAAATTATTGCGTGTATTTCAATTACACCCTGTGTATTAAAAAAAGATTCACTTGTATCCCTATCGTCTGCAAGCAGTACAGCAACTCCGTGAAGCTGATTATCCTGTACGTGTAGAATTCTGTCGTTGGTTTCTGAACACTCTAAACGAGAACTTGTTAAACTTAAGTTTCTTCACTGATGAGGCCTGATTTTATTTAGACGGTTATGTGAATTCTCAAAACATGCGGTGGGGGCGTTCAGAAAAATCTAATTTTTTTTTGAAGAGGTTCTATTACACCTCTAAAAGTGGGAGCGTGGGCGGCTATTTCAAGGCGCAGGATTGTTGGGCCAATTTTGCTTTGACGATACAAATAGCACAAACTTTTTTTTTTCAAAAAAATCAATGATATTTGTTATGGAACTTTGACTCCTGTAAGGTATCGAGATATCTTACAGCAATTTTTTGAAGAGCTGATGATGAAATTGTGGACGGATATTCCAACAAGACGGTGTCACTGTACACATTACACATGAGACCTTAAACATGATTAGTTTTTTGATGAACGAGTTATCAGACGAAATACAGCCATACCATATTTCTCAAGATCCTGTGACCTCACTTCGTGTGATTTCTTTTTGTGACCTAATTTAAAAAAACTCAAATTTTCAACACCGGTTAAATAATTGTATTACGTGAGATAATAGTTACGAAAATTGAGGAACTTAATAATGGCCCTCAAATGTTAGCAATTGTTAGTACTGTAATTACGCGAAGAGTAAGAAAATGCCTAGAAGTCGGTGGCGAACATTTTGATTATTTATTGTGAATGTCATTTCCTTGTTAAATTTTCTTTTTTCGTTTGTTACAATAGAATTAGTTGCGTTCACTTGTTGCACTGTCATACATAAATGACAAATTAACAAATGTCATTTCGATGAGACGTTCATAATTAAACATTCACGGTCAATTCCGACTCCAAATTTTAAAAAACATCTGTTATTTGGTGAATATTTTAGAACATTTATTATGGTAATCATTGGTTATTTTTTAATATTGAAACCTTATAATTTTAACATAAAGTTCCCTTATTAGTTCGAAATTATCTAAAAGTGATCAATATCCAAAAACTCATTCCAATGAGCCCGATTACAGTGATTACTGATTAAAACCCATTTTCTGCCAATGATGCGTATACGCACCCTTTCGTAATGATTTTTTTGTCAACTAATCTAGTTCACAGGACTCAATGTAATTCTACCCCATAGTTGTCAAAGGTATGGACCTATTTTAGCAATTTTTTACTTTTTTATAATGGTAAACTTTTTTGTAATAATAATTCTTAAAATATGCCAATTTTTCAACATTGTGCTTTGACGCAAAGACTAGTTAAATCAGTGGTTTGTGTTTTTACAAATTTTTACAAATCCATGCACCAACATTTTTCACCTTACCCATATGAATTTTCAGTATCACAAATGTTAAAAGTAAAAACGTCAAATGATTGATTTTAGAAAATTTGAATATTATGTTCATAAAAAATTGTGATAAACTTATTGGTGCGTATACGCACTTGGCTCAATATGTGATTCCTAGCTCTTGCAAAATTAGACTTGCATATCATAACAATTTTTGGTGTGTTATATAGTATATTTAGTGCAAGATGGCAAAATATTTGACGCAAAAATAATTAGAAGCAGCTTTATTTTGAAGAATCGGAGGACGTTAGCGGTATAAAAATTGTCATTACAGTTGGTGTGTTACCAGTACCATTAGAGACAGTAGAATCGATAAATGTCCTTTAGAAAATGCGAAAATTATATCAAAAAGGAAGCGAGGAAGTTACGACTCTGCGTTTGATGAATTAACTAAAATATCATTGATCAGATGGAATGACAACTCAACAGTCACTGTAATCAGTAATCAGTAACAATTTTACAGTTGAACCTTTGTCCATTGTAAAAAGATACGATCATAAAGAACGAAAAGACATCTTGATTCCACAGCCAAATATAATTGCTCAATATAATCAGTTTATTGGTGGTGTGGACTTACACGATGACGGCATTTCCAACCATCGGATTAACGTGCAAGGGAAGAATGGGTGGTCATTATTTATAAATCTAATTGATATTGTTAACGCCGGGAAAATTTATAACTTGGCGAATAACTCTAAAATGTCGCAGTGTGGTTCTTTTGATGAAGTCAGAAGATTCGAAAAGTAAAAATCTAAATTTGGATCGATCAGCTGGAATGGCTGTTTCTGATGAAGTACGTTTTGATAACATCGGCCACGTAATTCTAAAGAATCCAAATGAATCCAGATGACGATACAAATTATATAAAAGCCACACCATATATATGGTGTATGGTGCACTTTATGGTGTACTTTACACCAAAGTGTAAAGTACACCTTCACTAAAATTGTTTCGATGGTTATCACCAACATTGATTAACGAATTCGGCCATTCGGTGCATTTACGCACCATGTTTTTTTTAGTATGTTAATTTTTTTTTTATTTATAGTTTGTAATTTTTATTTAATTAATATATGTTTTGTTATAATTAATAAAAAAAATTAGAAGTTTATGTCTAATTTAATGCTTGGCCGTAAATGGGTTAACTGTGGTATGCATTAAAAAAATTGTAGGTTGACGAAATCCAAATTCATGATATTTGGTAAGCTCACCAAAAAAGACAAATTTTTTTTGGATACAAATAAAGGAGAAAAAATGCAATTCTGATGATAACATTCATACATATGCAAAAAATGAGCTAGAATTGTAATGCTTTGTAATAAATAACTAATAAAATCAGTAGGGTATTGTTTTAAAAAATGTAATAATAGAATTTGTGTAAACAATCTAATGTTGATATTTTGAGAGTGAATTCATGATAGTCTTTAAAAATTGATTTTATTAAATTACAGTAATGATTGAGAATGCTTTGTATGTTGGAGAGGGGCATTTAAATTATAAATTTTTTCAACTTATTTCCTTTTTGTATTGAAATATTTTTAAATACTAATAATAGAAGGTAACAAAATATGAATTAATAATAATTAAATATTGGAAATCTACATTCAACTATCTTAGAATATTTGGTCTTGAAATTTGGTGATTGTTTTTGATACCATCCAAATAATGGGATCCGGTATGTTCTTTTGTAGGGTGTTCAATTTTACCAAATCGTTATTTTCAAAATCTGTGTGTGTGTCTTCAAAAATTATTGTGTTTTTAGATCTCTGGTGATGCCTTAAAGAGCAAATATAAAGGAAGTTGGAATATTTTATTGGACAAACTTCAGAAGTGTTTAAATAAACTTATAGAAATAGCAGCCCTGCGTCGAAGAAATTACATCATTGATCAGGTAATTTAAAAAGAAGTACATTCTCCACTTGTATGTTAGTTATTACATTTTATATTGGTTTGGTGAGCTCACTGGTTTGTTCTTGTAACAAAATAATATTTTGTGAATTCACCAATCTAGAAGTACTGCGTAAAGAGATCCTTCGATTTAAAGTAAGTACGCCATAAATCAAGAGCGTCGTTATAAAAATGTTCAGTAAGTATACTTAAATGGTAAGGCAGTTGTCACTTTGACCAGCTCATTTAAGGTAACAGTATATAGATCTCGTACTTTTTTACTTTCCAAGAAGGTTAGTAGTACTGTTACAAGCAAAAGCTTAAATAACATTTAATCTTACTATTAAAAAAGTGAGCTCATGGACTTTACCATCGTATTCATATATAGCTAAAATAGATCGTTCTGATTTTTTTTTCTATGGAAACAATTGTTTGGATGTTTTTTCTTTGTATAATAATTGTTTTATATCATGGACGTAGGTCTTCTTAAAAGGTATGTTGTAGTTTATAAGCGTTTGGACAACGAAACAATGATTATTTATAACTTGCAGAGCTATAATGCCACATTCATTTAAAGGAATTTTTTTCAAGCTGCCAAAGCCTTTTGACGGCATAATAATTTGCATCCGTTTGATTATGAAGGATATTTTTAAGTCGTTCTTACCTTACCCGATCAGCATTTTATTATTTTCGAAACAGTTAGGCGAACTGTCAGGAGTTTTTGGCCTGCTTGGCCTCCATAAAGCTATTTAAACTGCAGTATTGAGAACGTTACTATAATATTGAGCGTTGTGGCAGACAAACGTGTTCCCATCAGCCCAGCGCCGCAAATTGCGGCAGTTTGAGGGCTTCAAGAGGCGTGCTGTCGTTGTTGTAGTAGGAGATGAAGAACAAGCTAAACGACAATCTTTGCAAGAGGCTCAGGACGGTAAAGACGTTCCCGATAGCACCGTACTTGAAATGAAAGGTATATCTATTGATACGTAACTAATATTTGTTTTATTATTTGTGTATCCCTTTTGCGCACAGTGTCATCCTTTTTTTAATTCATGGATTAATCATGGATTTTTTTAAAGTAACACCCATCGTTTAAAATTTGATGGTCAACTAAATTTTGAAAATCTTAAGTAGCAGGTATTCTGAGAGCATGAGTTATAGATTTTGATGCTGCCGAAGTACTAATATAAGATCTATACAATCTAAGATTAAAAAATCAAATACAAATATAGGTAAACTTATTTCATGTTTCACATGTCATTTTTTCTAAGATGCTTTGTAAAAAAAAAAAAAAACATTGGTTATGGAAAAATAATCAGTAATGGTGGACTAGTGGATATTCGAACTTCGAATGTAATCACAAAATATAAAGTTTATAAATCTGTCTATTAAATACTTAAATTTTGTTGATGCACATAATAATTTACTATACTCTTCTTCAAAGTAGTGTTGGATGTATTTAACTTGTCAGTTCTAACAAATAGTAACTTCCCACAGCAATGATAATATAATATTAAATTTAAAATATAATTTAATAGAAGATTTTATGCTGTACTGTTAATACACATCAAGTAGTTATCTGGAACACGATAACTATAAACAATATTGGGACACATAACGTCGCCAACAGACCCGATTTCAACAGATAATTTAAAATCTATGGAATCTGTAAAAAATTTCAATGTTACCGTTAATTATTTCAGTTACTTGTATAGTATCTAAATCCCAGGTCAGTACCATAAACACCTTAAATTTAAAAGAAAATTTAATTGTTGAAATTCCAAAAGCGATATTATTATGCTCATATCATATAATAAGAACATTTTTCATATTGAACACTGGTATTTACCCTGAATTAAAATTATGTCATCACTTGATAACAATATTCGTGATGCATGTGTATATGGGGTTTAAGGGCCTTGCCGGGTGATGGTGGGTTTCTAAATAAAGCAAGCTCAAATTAAATACAGATTCAATACAATAAAAATAATTGTTGCTTCAATGAAGGTAGTGATGTTTTTCATTGTGATGTCGACTTTTTAAATTTAGGTTAGAGTTTATACGTTTGTATGACATGATCGCAGGAGTGATCATGTAAATTCATATTTATGATTACAAACTACGACAATATAAAAGAATGCGAAAATTTTGACGTTGCATTTGTTTTTAATAAAGGAATTTATCCGAATCAATTATAAATTGTTAATTGACCAATGGGTGTTTTTTATTTGATATAACTTTCTTTTATTTCTCTTTGTAATATATTTCATCTAAATTTAACAATCAACCTAGCAGACTTCTGTCGAAGGCAATTCATTAAAAAAACGATGACAATTCCAGGCAATACTGAACGGCGATTGTACATAAATTTTTGATATTATTAGTTATATCAGAATTTAGTACAATCTTACACGTTATCATTCTTGGTAGCACTTTATTAAATTTTAGCAAACATGAGCTTACCACAAAAAGGCGATTGGATCGACGAAGTGGTCTATGCAGGTTTGGGTGAAGAGGAGGCAAAGGCTATGGTACAAAAGTACAACACTCAGGGCCGGGAAGCAGGTTACGGCATCCAGAGAAGATTTGGCCATCGAGATGATCGTCACAGGTGGCAGAATAGACGTAAGAGATTTTATTGCACTTTTCCATTGTTTTTCTTAAAAGTAAAACATTAAACATTAAAACATAAAATATTACGTCGAGAAAAATTGTATTCCATTCGCTAATTTTATATTTAATTAGATCTCAAACACAGTTTTTTAATAAACATTTTAGTAACTGTGTGTAAGGGTCCTCCAATGTTAGTGGTCATTCGAAAAATTGTAATTTATATTGTATATTTTAAATATTTTCCTTGAAGAACAAGGATTTACCAAGATCAGCTGAAAGAGCCTCAACTCGATGGATCGATCACGTGTTGAGTGAATCCGATCGATAACTTGAAATCTCTTTGATCTATCGAACTCACGGATTCTATGGCTAGATCTATAGTTGTTTAAATTCGTTGATGGCCATTGCAACCCCAAGGTGTGCGAGGGTGGAGACCTCATTTTGTTATTATTTAAAACAATACGGTCCAATTTTGTGGATTCATGAGAAAGATTGAATCCAAATAATTAAAAAAAATAATAATAAAAAATCGAAATTTCTTATTTTTCGCATGCGTTATTAGTTGCCAAAAGCGTTAACAGAAACAATCGTATTTTCTCGAAAATGGTTGAAGATATCGAAATGCTACACTCTACTACGAATGGAATCCTTGTCTCACTTTAGAGGGATAATATGACACACAGACATTATGTCTCAATGGGGGTACACCTTCCTAGGTATAATATAATTTAACATAACATCATCAAATGTTACAGTTCCGTCGTATACATCGAGTGAATGCCATATGAAAAAGAAAATTTGAGTTTCCTGCCGTTCGCGTATGCGGAGTTAGCTATCAAAAATTTCAACAGGATCTTGGTTGATCTTTGAACTTGAGGATCTCAAAAAGAAGAAAGAAGAGAAAGCCTTATTTAAATGCGGATGCAGAAGTTCACCTTCTTTAGTGTATCTAGTGCACTCTTCTGTTTATGTGAAATATAGTACACTTTTATTTGGATACAACGTTTATCTTGACATGAAAATGTTTCACCTTACTACATTTTTCACTTAAATTCTCTACGAGAAATTAACATCGCATTAAGAAATTACTGAAGAATATAACAATTGAATTTACTTTAAATTTGCTTCAACAGTTTACATATAGAATAAATTATAAAATAAACGCATACATAAGGTTGTTTGATACATAAACCATTCATAAACCAAGTTCTGTTTTATACTCGTTTCGATCAGATACTTAACTCTTACATAAACATCGATTTTGAGTGGTTTGGTAATTCAATAAATATTAAATTTTTTACAATTGATTGATCAGTGCCAATGAATTTCAAAAAAATTATTTGAAAAGAAGGACCGAATTAACAAAATACAAGATTTTTGAACATTTTTTTTATTGCATGGTTTAATTAAGCAAAAATTGTGTACGTTATTTACATAATAATATACACGAACACTTTTTTAACATCAGATTTTTTTCAAATTCATCTCTCTAAAACATGAAATTTGAAAGACCCGCTGCATTTTAATGATGCTCGTATTGTTATTTTATTAGTAAAACTGTTCGAAATACCGGGTGTTCATTTAAAAAGTGCATCAAGTCGCCTTTGAAAACAATTGAATAAAATGAGGTATGTTCACAATTTTTGACAGACGTCAGTAACAAACGAAAAATACAATTTTTAGCTGTGATGAAATAAAATTGAGGCACGAATGTAACTTTTTATTAATATGAACGGAAAATGACTATATTTGACAAATTTGAAATTCTGACATAAGAGAGTACATCCCGTTCTTGTGGCGTCTTCGTCTATCAAAAAGTCAATAGCGACTTGATGCACTTTTTAAATGAACATTCGATAGAACGATACTTACTCAACAATTCAAGGGTTTTAGACTGGAGCTTACTACAAATATTTTTTCTTTTATCTTTATCTTATTGTATTAAAATTGTGTTTTGCTCAAAGCTACAAAGTTATAAGTTTAAGTCATGAAAAGTTAGTAAAAACAAAAATTAATCTGATTTTAAATAAGTGACGTTTAAATTACTTTGGAGACTGGATAAAATTTAAAAAAGCTCAACGTTAAGGTAAACTTGTTATTGAATACATACAATGTTAATCGATTTCAATGAAACTCGCGCTTAATACGTATTTCATGTAAGTATTAAACTTATAAATAAAACTGAAAAAATAGAACGCATTACACAGAGAAATTTTAATAATGAGGGGGCTCTCCACGCCACTCTAAGGCATGCTTGAAATTAGATAATCTATCTCTTGTTGACGTAACTGATTCCAAGCTTCTTGGACCCGTAAGCGTAGTTCATTTAATGTGGTCGGGGGATGCTGCCGAGTACAATCTTGTGATCCATGTTATTCCACACATGTTCAATGGGCGATAGGTCTGGAGAACTAGAAGGCTGGGGCGTTACATTTACGTTAGCGTTTTCCAAAAACTGTCTTGTGACCCCTGTAGTATGCGGACGTGCATTATCTTGGTGGAAAATTGGGTCTTGGTCTTCAAGATATACTAACACAACTGATTCCAGAACTTGCCCAATGTAACGTTCAGCATTTAATGTGCCCTGAGTGAAAACTGAAGGTAATCGCACCCTACATCATAATGCTCTGAGTAAGAACTATATGACGTTCCATAACTAAGTGTAAATTTCGACGTTCTCCGCGTTGTCGCCTTACTCCTCTTCTAGGTTCATCATGGACCCAAAGACAAAACCGAGATTTATTGCTAAAGACGAATTGTTTCCATTCATGGACCCACATAGGTCGTTCATTGTACCAGACAACTCTAATGTCACTATGTCTTGCTGTCAGTGGCAAGCATAGGAATTGTCGATAAGAATGAAGGTCAAACGAATTTATTTTACGATAAACCGAAGGCATAAATGTTCTTTGGGCATTAGCTATTAGTCAGCCATTGTCTACTGCTAGAGTTGTCAAAAAACGATCTCATAGAGTCACGAGACCAAGAGCACGATCTTTATGAGGTGCTAACTGTCAGGGACGTCCAGAACTTTGATGAGGCTGTATTTCGTGTCCTTTCTATCTTCTCCAACACTGAGCTATGGTGGATGTACTGCGGTTCAACGAACGGGCTGCTTCGCGAATAGTAATATCAGCTTCTCTGAGTTCAACAATTCGACCGTTTTCGAGATTATTCGGTGAAAATTTCCACGTTGATTAGCACACATTGATTAGCGCACATTGACATTGATTTTAAATCAAATGTCAAAGTGATATTCTCCATAGATAATGAGAAAACAGCAAAAAGGAGAGAAGGGATCATTTTAACATTTTCAAAAATCAAACCAAAGCTCTAAGTAGCAAATCACTAAAAGAAATTAACATTTTTTTGTATTTTATGATAAAATTAATATATTTTTAACGTTGGAAAGCATTTTACAGACAAACAATTTCAAAATATTAAGTGTTGGGATTTTTTTGGAATTCAGTACATTATTAAATATTACGGAAGCTTTTTTTAAGCCGCTTGGCGAAAACACCTTAAAAAGTTGTTTTTTTTTTGTGATAAAAATTATTGTAATACTATTAATAATACAACGCAAGAATATTTTAAATCAGTTTTCTACAGGTGTGTTACACAGGTTAACTTTTTAATTTAATTGTGCAGTTGTGATATACATTGATATACATTTATGAAGGAATGAAAATGTGAATATTCTTTCAAATTATCATTATTATATATTTATTTAACATTTATAATATAATAATTATTAAATATATTTTTACCTTCATACTTAAGCAAAAGGATATCTGATATGGTAGTTAAATAAATTTGGTCACAGTCCTTTTAACAAAGATTTTTTTTTATCCACTAATTTAATTAAGATTAACCATGCAGGTAATGATTATCGAGGCGGAAATTACCGTGATAGAAATTACCATAATAATCGCTATGACAGAGGGCCACCGAGGCAAGGTAATTGGCACCCGCAACGCCCTGGTGGATGGAACAGAGATAGACGTGATAATAGAGGACCACCAATGGGAGGTTCAAGAGATTGGAGGAATAGAGGTAAGTTTTATATATCTTGATAAAAAATAATAATAATAATAAATAGATGAAACCTGTATATCACGTTACTTTGCATGTAACTCCTGTTTGTATTATTTAGCACAATAGCAAAACATTTTGTAAAAGCCAGAATCGTCATAATATACATAACATAATTGCTTCATTATTTTATTACATATTAACACTTGAATAAATTTTAAATAAAGTTTTATTATTTTTTTCAAATCAGATTTGTTGTATTTTGAATAAAGAATAAATGACATATTTATTGATGTTATACCATATTCCATAAAATTTCACACTGTTCATAGAATCGCACTCTTTTTTTTTGACATTTTACGTAATCATATTTTATTTGCCCATCTGAAATGTTAATTTTATACGTAAAAGAAAAAAAAAGTTTTAATCTTTCCAGTCCACAGTATTTTATCAATTAATTTGATTGGAGTGGCGATTTTACTATATGTAGTTGTAATTTTTTACGAGAATTGTTTCTCTTTTCTATGGAAACTTTTAATTTCACTCGAGAAAACACCACGAAACTCCCACGGGACGAAGTTAAGTAGAATTTTCAGATGATGTTTCCTCTCGTGAACTTGTAAGAAGTTTCCATAGAAACGACAAAAAAATCTGAATAAAATTTCAGCTCTTGTGGTACAACCCTTGAAAATTTTGCAACTACATTTTAACTCCGCTTACAATGACAAAAGACAATTTTAAGATATTCAATTGAAGAAGCCAAAATGCAATTTACATACCAAAATTTGACATTTGCAAAATAGCACAACCTAAAGTAAACTGCTTCCATTTATTTTAGGAACTAAAATGAAATAATTACTCCTTTTCATCAAAACTTTCTTAATTTCTTATAATAAAAACTTTATCTGCAGCATTTTTTGGATACAATTTAAACATTTAAAACCGGTAAACTTGGAAAGAAACAATTATACACTGTGACTGGTGGAAGCCGTAGAGTACGTCTCCACAACTCACAGTGGGTTTTAAAATCTTAATTTCTTACCCATCATAACAGTATTTGTCACAACTAATAGTTGTAATTTAAAAAAGGTTTTTTTTTTAATTGTCTTTTAATCTTATGAGTCGTCCATTCTTGGTAAATGAAGCAGCGGCGATTCAATTAAACTCTCTTGATATTTCAATTTAAAGATATTTTCTTTATTACACTTGCATTGTTTCTCTCAAGGCAGTGGACGTGATCGAGGGAACAGAGACTCTCACGGTCAAGGAAACAACTACAATCGGAATCGTAATCAACCAGGCCGAGGTCCAAGTGGAAATTGGCAGTCGGGTAGTTGGGGCCAAAGTCAAGGTGGTTGGGGTAGTCAGCCTTGGGGAGGACAAGGTTCTTGGGGTCAAGGTTGGGGTGGCAGTCAGAGCAATCAGAATCAGTGGAAGTACGGCGGTGGCAGTCAGGGGTATGGAAGTTATTCGAACTGGAATTACTACGGACAGTACCCACAAAATTGGGGCCCACAGGTAATCTCTTATAGTTGAGTTAGATATAGTACTAGAATCCAGTAAATGGTAATATGGTTGAATTTTTGTTTTATAAAATTGAGTATATTAGCCAAGTCAAATTATCTGTAATAAAATTTGCGCACCATTGAAAAATACACTTCTCGAGAATAAGTTACAAATTTTTTCGAAACGCTAATACTATATCGTTTACTTTAGAGGCAGCTACCTAAAAATAAGAAAAATAATAAACGTCCTTGAACGTTTCTCGCATCTATGGATGTTTATTTTGATGATCGTTTTCATGAAGGTCTCTTTTCCATAGCATTAAGGACTTCATTTTTTCATGCACTTTTTGGTCGTCTTCTCCTTACAGCGGGTTTCCAGTACCATATTCCAGGACCGGCTGCCGATCTTTATTCATTTCTTTTTAGACAACATACCAATTTAATTGTTTAATTTCAATTGTATCTAAGATTTCTACATCAACTTGCATTTTGTTTGTGATCTCTTCGTTTTAATTTTGTCTAATCTGATTCGTGCACAACTACGTCTAACATCTTTTTTTAAATGTGTCATTATTACAATGTTATAAGTTTATACAAAAGATGGTCTTGAAATAAGTAAGAGTCTTTGAATATAATCAAAGATATAATTTGCATTAAGTGTTCGTTTTTAGATGAACAAATGATCAACGAGAGTACATGATCCGATGCGGTATAAAATATATGAAATGTTACCATTTGCTGGATTCATCGCCAAAAGCATATTTTCATACGAGTTTTGAAATAGGGACAAACACATTCTGCTGGGAACACTGCAGCAAATGCAAATCAGTTCGGTCAGTACTCACAGCAAGAGTGGGCTCAGTATGCACAACAGTACGCCCAACAAGGACAAAATACACCTGGGTCAGCAACAACCCAAACCACCACTCAGAAGTAACTGTTGCCTACATTGACAAATTAGTATTTTAGCAAATAGTACCTTTTATTTTTAATTACTTCAGGTTTTAGACTTAACGGTTAACACCTCGTCACCAGTTGTACAGAAAAAACTTGTTTGCCATCAATAATTTGAATCAGCACTATTTTTGAACATACATATATATATTTTTTTTATATCTAATACAAAAAAAAAGAAACGAAATAAGGGTAACTTTTAGAAAACTGCTTTGATCAACGTTTATTACGTGCAATTGATTTACATTTTAACACATACCATTTAACAGTAACGTTTATGTTAATAAAAAGTTTCTATTTCTTTGAGGGTGTGAAATAATTAATTTGTATTGTGTTATTAGTAATTTGTAAATAAAAAGAAAGTTTTTATGTTTAAAACATAAATATTTTATTTTGGTAATTCGATTTAAATGTTACGAACATCTTGGTGGAATTTCTATAAAAATGTTGAAACAGAAACAATAGGAATGCTCTCGTTTAGAAGAAAATTTGATATTATCAACGCTGAAGGCTATATGGACGAACATTAATTTTCATTTCATTATTGTATGCATTTATTTAATTTCAACGATTTTTTTTTCCAATCGGTAGCAGTGAGGTTGATTTAGTTAACACTTTATCTGAAAGATAGACAGTTCGAAAGTAAAGTGGTTTGTATTAATGGTAACGTTCTTAAATCTATTTCTATTTTGTAGCGAATCTTAATATTTATTTATGAGTAATAGAAATCTTTTTTAACTTTATTAAAGTTGAATCCAGGTTTCATCATCAGCAGGATATATTTATTTATTGTAATGAAGAAATTAAAATGATAGCATTGACCACCTAATTCGCTTAAGTTTAATAAAGTTATGGTGCTCAAAAAATGTTTCTGTTACCTGTAAAAACGAGCAGTAATGCTTGTCTTTTCTGAAGTGCCAAAGTAGCTGGGTTCTTTTTTCTCAACTTGAGTTTCGAAGTAAACTATTTGATACTGTGTTTTTATATTTCTTTGGAAGCGGAATTTTCAAGTTGTAAGTCGATTCGAATTTATGTTACAAAAAACAATTGATTCAAGGCTGTGGAAAATAAATTTTCATACAATGAAATAATATATTCAGTATTTTTCAAAACTGAAAACCCACCAACAGTGCATTTTACTCTAAAACAATATTTTCTGGGAACTCTAAATCAAATAAAAATTGATGTTACCAAAGAAAATTAGCTATATAACAGTGTGTTGTTAAAATAAAAATATAATTGCCTGGATTTTTGATCGTTAAAACATAATCTCAAAAATTTAATGGAAAATAAGTATCGCCGACGAGGAGTAATCAACCAAGCAGAATAATTTGAAAAACAGAATTCATTCGTGGCCAGTATTGCGCGGCCTAAATACTAAATTCGAGTGTTAAAAACAGAGGTTAGAGGTAGAAAGTGAAAAGGAGATATTATGTTTGATATTACAGGTAATTTTAATTACATTAAAATTTTACGTTATTTTGTAACAAAATTATTGCTCAACATCAAAAAAAATCCGATTAGTTTCGGACTAAAGTGTATCTATATTTCAAATAAGCTAAAATTAATTTGCTCTGATGTAAGTACGTTAAAATAATGGGGCAATTGGCTATTAGTGTGAACTTGGTTTATAATGAAAAAAAAGTAAAAGGATCGTTTTCGTTTCGTTTTTCGCATCGTTTTCAGAAAAAAGTAAGAAGCTACTACTCACAACTTGCATCATTTTGTCCTGATACCACCCGAATGGTAAATTAATGGGTAACGTGCAGTTTTGTAAGTACCAACTTAATACAATATATGATGTTTTTTTTAAATTTTGAACAATACTATATAATCAGTTACAACTAAAATTCATACATGAAATAATATTTTTTAACGTTTTATAAAACTAAAATATATATATTTTTTTTAAATTTAAGTTTCTAAGGTTTTTTTTTTTACAAAAAGGGTTTGAGGCTTGATATTTTTCATCTTATGAAACTTCAAAAAAATTTTCAACCGATGATTCTAGTTGTATATACCAAAACAGAGTTTGTTGCTTTTAACATGGAATAGTTAAATTATTAAATAATTCAGGATATTCCCACGTTTAAGTTAATTGTTTGTTGTATCATTTAGGAAACTTTGCGATCCAGTTTTGACCTAAAATAAAATATTTGGGAGTCAGTGTTTTCAGTTGCTAATGAATTCAAGAAGTTATTATATTTGTTAATTATTACTTATATGTGACAGTTCAATTAAAAACACAATTTTGTAAAACATTTTAATATGAGATATAAATATTTTAATCACAAGTATACGCCGTTGTATCAGATGTGCTAAAAAATTGTTTAATAAAATCTTATAAAAATGTTTGCTTAACTTTGAAAGCATTATCTTGAATAACAGACAATCTTATTTACGAGCCTTAATTTGTTTTACATGATGCAAATTAACAATTGTAAAAATAAAATTTGATGCATTTGTAACTACTTGTTTCATATCCTGAACTAATTTCAAACGGAGCACACCTATTGAAGTTTAGATTATCCTGTTTCACAAATTATCTTAGATCCATACAAAATTAAGTTAAAATTCTAATGCAAAACTGCTCTAGTGTAATTTTATATGATTATAATTTATACTGTATATAAATTTTGAAAGTACAATTTTTTGTTTCGGTAAATGTTGTATTAATTAATTTTCACTTTCATGATTTTAGTCTAGATGTACCGATAATTATTTAAAAAAAGGAACTAAAAATAGTGTTAAATGTGTAATATAAATTATATTACATAATATATTCATGTATTTACTCTAGATTAAAAATAAATATATGATTTTATAAAATATTAGTTTTATTATTTATTACTTTACACGCTGTAAGGTCTTTATTTATTATAAATTTTGAGTTATTTATTTCCTGGAAACAATACAGATAGATCAACGCTTATCCAGTTAGCGGATTATTTACCCACCGAAAACTGAAATATATTTTTTTCCAAAAGTACATAACTATGTGCCTCCTTATTTTATAGGAAGCAGTTTAACAAGTCACAAAAAGGATGAGAAGTGTTATTTTCGTTTAGCAAGGCCAAACCTTACGATACATGACAATAAATTCAATTTTAATTTTTTAATGTTTATTTCAAAAAAGTAAAAGATTTTTCAGTTGCAATAAACTTGAAAATAAAACAGAAAATTCCTTAAGTACGATATTTGCAAACAAAAATGGTATGAACTGTAAACAAAACAAGACTAAATATAACTTAATGTAAACCTGAATGTTTAAAACATTCACTAAAATTCGTCTTGAAAACTAATTTAATATGAAGTACATTCTTTAAGATTATTTTTGGCCTGCTTGTAATTTATAAAATTTGTAATATAAACCCTTTTTTTCTAATAATTCTGTATGTTTGCCCATTTCGACCACAATTCCTTCATTTAAAACACAAATAAGATCGGCATCTTGAATTGTAGTTAGTCGGTGGGCTATTGTGATGCAAGTTCTATCTTTCTTTGCATAGTCCAAAGCTTCTTGTACAACCTGCAAAGTTATATTGCTATATAATTTTTGTTTATATATTTAGTTACTTAGGCACCTTTTCACTTTCATTATCCAACGCAGACGTTGCTTCATCCAGTAAGAGAACTCGTGGATTTCGTATTAAAGCTCTAGCAATAGCAACTCTTTGTTTTTGACCTCCTGATAGCTGCGTTCCTTTACTTCCCAAATTTGTTTCATAAGCCTGCGTACGAAATGTTTTAGTTCGATTTTATTCATAATCTACGGTTGCATACGTACTAGTGGAAGTGATGAAATAAAGTTGTGAATATTAGCTGATTTTGCAGCTTCAATAATTTCATCCATGGTAACCGTACGATGGTTTGCTCCATATGCGATATTTTCAGCAATTGTTCGGTCAAATAAGTTAGGTTCTTGTGATACTATACCTAGGTGTGATCGTAAATTACTCATATCCATATTCTTGGTATCCTCCTTATCAAGTGAAACTGTCCCAGTTACTGGATCATAAAATCGTTCCAAAAGTTGAATAATAGTGGACTTGCCACATCCACTTGAACCTACTAACGCTACAGTTTTACCCTGACTTATTGATAAATTTAAACCATTTAACACTGATACGGTAGTTCTAGTTGGATAAGAAAAATAAACATTTGTGTAGTCAATACCTCCTGTTACCTAAAATTTGTTACAAAAAGGTTTCTTCATTTTCTTAATTAAGCCGTTACACAATTTTCAAAAACGTGTTATCAAATACAGTAGGCTAAAAGTAATTGGAATATTTTTGTTTGTTCAGGAAAAAAAATATTTTCCGTCTGTAATGAAAAATATTTTAGGGGCAGTTTTATAAAATGGTGAGACTCGTCTTTGTTTTAAAAAGTTTTTTAATTCACCACTCAATCTAAATAAGTATATATCTGAAGTATATATCTATATATTATTCTGGATTACTTTTAGCATAATTAAAGCTGGTTAGGCTGCATCAAAATCCATCGTCTCGCGACATTATAATTATTATTTTGACCTAGTCCATCACCAGTGTTCAATGTTTGATCAATGTTAAGAAACTTTCTGACTATATGATATGAACATAATAATAGCGCCTTTTGAATTTCGACAGTAAAATTTTCTTTTAAATGTAATGTATTTATACAACCTGTTTTGGAAATGAGTGCAAAT
>QDEB01044422.1:15774-36943 GCA_004193795.1 Asbolus verrucosus | reverse complement strand
AATTTAACATACGCATTTAGAAAGGATGGCTACACGTCGGGTAGTATTCCAAATTTAGATTCAAAACACTATTTCACAGATATATTAAGTTAAAAATGATGAAAATTTGGATAACTTTGCGATTTTTTTATTAACAACATTTTTAGAAAAAGAGATATTTCCGAAGGTGTAGCAATTCTTACTTCACAATTCTGTTAAAAATTGAAATCAATTCATTAATAAATGTGGAGCTGAGATCTTACATAAAATCACTTAAAAATGAACGTTGTTCTACTGATCTACTTCTACTTCTACTGTTCTACTATTCTACTGTTCTACTTAAGAATAAACTCTTTTCAAACGAACCAATGAGCAGATACCGACAGGTAAATGCTTTTGTACAGATGCTCTAATTTGCATCATACTCTAAAAGTGTCATTTAAAGTACGACCTACTGTTAGTTGTTTTCAAATTTCTTAGGAAAAACAGGACAATAAATTTTTTTCACCCTACAAACACCGCCAAACCCTATTGTCTCGATACTCTAAATTACATTTAAAGCAGCATTCAAATTACAACATTTTTTAACAAAAATTAATTGTTACTGTCAATTAATCAGAGTTGACAGTTAACAGAAATATCCATTTAGAAGATAATACAAGTAAGGCAAAATATAACCATGACACTGATAATAATACATAAAGTAGTAATAAATAAGTTAAACAACATTAGAAACAATAATTACAGCTGTCAATTAATCAGTCAAATGTGACAGATAACACAATTCATTACATCATGACCTTTTACAATAAATCATTAAGTTTGTCTTGTTTGACCACACGTATTAGTGTTCATTTTGATGATGATGGGGCCTACCAAAACTAGTGTCAAAATGTTGTCAAGTTCTGTCATTCGTGACAGTCGGAACTATTATTATTTAAGTTTGCTATAAATGTTACAAACAGAAAGTAAAAAGTTTTTTATTGAAACATTTTTCTTTAAATATGATGTATTTTAAAGACAGATGAATTTGTTAGTGAAGCTACCGTAATATCGTAATAGAAATTTCTGTTTCATACACATTTATCACCATAGAACAGTAATAAAGCAGTTTAATTTGTTATTTTAGTCTCATTGTCAGTTGCAGGAGTAATCAAAATTGCCCAATAAAAGATGATAAAATCGAAGATCATAACCTAAGGCACCGCATGTAGTTTAATTTTTTCTGTCTTCTTATAATGTCTTCAAAAATTGACGTTCACATATAAAAAAGTTAATGTCTGTCGTCAGTTTGAGGGAACTTAAAATGTAGATGCTTTTAAAATGTTAATACTCTGTAAAGCTTCCACATGCTTACAGGTAAATCTTTTCAAAACATTGATTCATAGTGTGCGAGAATGTTCATCCGATGGTAGTTCAAAGAACAGTCTTGACCGTTTGTGCAGTTTTTAACACTACAAGTCTTCATTATAATATAGTTTTTAAAATAAGAAATATGAAAAATAAAAATGAATAAAAAACTAGAATCTAATAAACGAGAGCAAAAACGTCATAAACTTGAAATCAACAATAAAAAACAGAAAATCCAGTAACTATAAAACAAGAACAAAACACTGAACCGATAATAAGGAAAAAAACGAAGCCAACAATAAATAATAGAAAAAATCACGCCATATGATTTTTTATCTTGATACGACAATGATTTTAACCATCGAAATTGATTTTTATTGATAATGTGCGAAATATCCCACTTTCCTGTTCCTATGAGGCTTACTCTCCCCTAAGCCTTGTTTTGATGTGTTTGGGGAGACGAGCAAGCTCTAATGTTTCATCGTAGGTCATTACATTACCATTAGTCACACCTGTCAGTCAAATTAGTCGGCATTGTTAGAGTGGGAATAGGAGTGGGGATCCATCCACTCCTGTCTACTAACGTTGTCTTTTTTTCTATTTGACTATAAATAACTTTTTTGATTTTCTATATTAAACTCTTTTCTGCACTTGATTTTCACAAAAATAATGGTAAGTATGACGAAATACGAAAAAAGGGAATTTTCAATTAAAAAAAAAAAAAAAACAGGAAAAAAGAGGAAAGTTCATTTTGCAATCACAAATCAAATAGTTCATGATTTTGTACGTCATTAATGATTAGAAGAAAAAGAAAACATACGTAATTTATTAGAATAATATAATGATCAACGATATAAATAATACAGGTTCTATTATTCAAGTTAATGCAGAAGATAGAGACCTAGGAATATCTCCGATACCCAATGATGAAAGCGAATACGTGTATGCAAAATCATTTTTGCAAAAGGGCAGCACTGTTACAGGAGAAAATCTGTAAGAAAATTAAAAAAGCTAAATGTTACGCGTCCTATATTACCTGTTTTCAGTTACGACCACTTAACAGAAGTTTTGAATAAAATTTTATCAGAAAGGCCAGAAAATGTTGTTGATTTTTTTGAAGAATACAGTCGCAAAGTTAAAGAAAAACGTTTTCGACCTCTTACTGATCATTTGGAAGATATTTTTGTAGCTCCTGGAAGGTACAAGCTGGCCAACAGGCTAATGCCATTACTGAAGGTAATGAGATAATTTTTTCTTCCCTTTTCACATATTTTCTTGTTTTTTACAGCCTCTAGCACCAGACGAACCTTCTACATTAGATCCGGAAGATCTGGAAAGAGCGGATATGTCAAAAAACAATATGTTGGAACTGTTATTCTATTTTGAACACTCTGGACTTGGTTTACCACGAACAGAAATGTTTTGTTTAACTATGTCGTTGAGGCAGTTAATAAGAGTTGCACCCATTGCAAATATAAGATTCTGGGGTAAGATTTTTGGCATGCAAAAAAACTATTTGGTGGTTGAAACGCAACTTAAAGAAGAAGAGTATGTCAAAAGAAACGAAAATTACAATGTACAAGAAGATAATAAAATTGAAGACTTGGCTTTAGATCAGTTAGAGAATATTAATAAACAGGAAGAAGAAATTGCTGGAGAAGGTGAACCAAAAAAAATATGGGACACTCTTCCACCAATTCCGAAGATTCAGTATGAAGAACCACCAGAACCACCGTCTGAACCATCTGGAGTTGGTGTCAATAAAAAAGTTTATTATGTATGCAACGAAATCGGAGAACCTTGGGTTCAATTACCTGATGTTACTCCTAAACAAATTAGGGTGGCGCGTCAAATTTACAAGACTTTTACAGGAGATTTAGATCAACCTATTATTTCCTACCCACACTTTCCAGGGACTGAACGAAATTATTTACGTGCACAAATTGCAAGAATTTCTGCAAGTAAGATGGTGAAAACTGATCAACACAGGTAATACTATGGAATTTTAGGTACACATATTTCGCCTTTGGGCTTCTATACCTTTGGAGGTGAGGGTATGGGCGAAGAAGAAGAAATGGACGAAGAAATGGAAGCAGGAAATAAAACCGAAGTTAAAGAAAATCTACGATATGATCCTGTTCCTATTAAGGATTTAACAGATAAATCAATGATGTTCTGGGTTCATCATAATTTACATATTTTAAATCAAGGTTAAACCGTCTCTAATTTCGATTTTGTACTTACTGGATATTTTTCCAGGCCGTACTACTTGGTGGAATCCAAATCCTTTACCAGAGGGTATTGATGAAGAATTGGGGGAAGAAGAAGAAAAACCTACGTTACTAGGTCCAGAACCTGAAACTGGACCTCCACTGCTCACACCTTGTTCTGAAGATGTAACACTGGATGCAATACCGGCATGGTCTGTAAGATGTTCTTCTGGTATAGCAGAAGAATATGCTGTTGCTGTTGTTAGATCTAATTTTTGGCCTGGAGCTTACTGTTTTGCCACACAAGGAAAAATGTTCCATAACATTTACTTTGGTAAATTGCATTATTTAGAATCAACCTTGTTAATCGAAATTAATTAAAATATTCTAATTGTAGGCAATGGTCTTAAATTTCTAGCACCAAATTTTTCTCCAACTCCCCTACCACCCGTGGAACAGGATTACCCTACAGGTCCAGAAATTATGGAGATTGTTGATCCAACAGGGGCTGAGGAAGAAGCGTGGCGAATTGCACATTTACCCAAAGAAAAACCTACTAAACTGGCAGCAGGTGAAGAAGAGGAACCTGAAGAAGAAGAAGAGGAAGATGAGGATGAAGATGAAGATGAAGATTAATGAATTTTAATTTTATTAACTATAAAATACAGTTCAAAAATTATACAGCCAAGATGTGTAACAAAATTATTTTCGCAATGTCTGAAGTTTTGGTGCAGACAGTTTTACTTTTCCAGGAAGATTCCTGGCGAGATGTTCGTCCTTAACAGCTTTAAGTAAATCTCTCTCTCGTGGAGTTACAGTACGATCTTTTAAAAACATACTGACGGCGGTTCGTGCAGCTTTTCCTCTTCGACCTGTCCCAGGAGTTAACTTAACTTTAAACCTATAAACATTGAAACCATCATTATAAAAATGAAATGTAAATAATTAATAATATACTTATAACTTGCTAGAGTATTATACGGGGCAACAACTGGCACTGCAAATAATAATTCATCGTCAACAAACGGTATTCCGGTAAGAGAGTTAATCATATCCAATTCAGCCTGAACTATGGATTCTTCTTCTTCCCCTCCGCCGTCCTCAGCAGTTTCCAATTTTTGTATAGGTGGTACTCTTTCTTTTGGCACCTTTATTTCGGCTTTTTTTGTTTTTGTCACCCCCGCGTTTTTATTTTTTTTATTCTTTTTTGATTCCTTCCCAGAACCGGCGGACTGAAAGATTTTAGTAAAAACCACAACATAAATTACCCTCTCGAAATATGTTATTAAAATTATTTGAAATAAGTTTCATGTTTTGGTCTTTTTTAAAGTTTAAACCATTTAAGGTTTTACACTCAATTAGTAACACAAACACGCACGACAAAAACAAAAGTAATTTTACTAAGCAAAAAAAACTGCAAAGTTTTTAGCATGCCATTATTCTTAATTGCATTTTTTTTTAATTTTTCACTACGTTGTCAAGCTCCATTTTCATTTAAGATTAATAATGAACTGGATTATTTAAAAATTCAACTTAAACATCAGTCAGTCTGTTCCTCGCACAATAGCTAGAGAATTTTAATATTCTCTTGCAACTTTTAAATGGTAGTAGATGTCGCACCGTGCAACATAAAATAAGCGAAACAAATGCGGGATATACGTACAAATTCTAAAGAAACTAAATTAATCAAAAGTCAAAATTCACTACACTTAATACAATGCAGAATGGATATTAGAATCAATAAAATTATTGAAGTGGCCAAAAATAGCACTGTTGGAATAATTAAAAAGTTGATCACACACAACACAACAGTTTCAGTTAACACAACAGTTAACTGAAAAATATCGAACATAAATTAAATTTCATATATAGCAGATATTAAGCCGCACAATGGACCATTGTGCATATACCCCAATTCAAATTTATACAAACACTTTATCGCGTGAAACTGACTTCATTCAATATAAATTATTCCATTAACCAAAGTTAGTTTTATACCACTGTTTTTATAAATCTGCATTCGCCTATACACTTAAATGTCAATGACTGGTTCTAAGTTTAAAGGATTTTATTCTATTATTCATATAGAATTTTTCATTTTACTGTCTTATATAGGTACACTTCTCAAAACAGAGATTTCAAAAACTGCAATTATTATTATTATTACCGCCGTTTATTCAAATTCAGTTTTTTTTATTATGCATACATTTATTATTAAATAGAAATTATTGATAAAAAAACTTTTGAAAAAAATTCACCTAAAAGAAAAAAAAAGGACAAAATGCTATTCGTTCTTTTTAAAAAATTACAATAGCAAATTGATGATCCATTTTTGATTAGATTTGATAGATGTGTACAAATAACACTAGCATAAAATGTGCAGTGAGAATAAGATAAAGTTTATTATTTATTTATATTTTGAAATTGTCTGAAATTTACTAATGCATCATAATAAGCCTCACAGATTTAACAATCTTGAAAAATCTTCTTGTGTGCATTTTTTTTTAAATTCAAATAAGTTGAGCTTCCTGTTTACGTTTGAGCAGTTTATTAATCTATAATGGAATTTACAGTACCTGAAGAATTTCCATCCGCAATTTACGTTCTTCTTCATCTTGATCCTTGTATTTTTCTTTAATTTTTTTCAACTTACTTTTCTGACCTCTCTTTGTCTGTTGCACCTGTTGCCTTTGTTCCTTCTGTTCATCTAAAAATCAAAAATTTAAAAAGTAAGCAACAGCTCAAGTTCACTATATTTACTTTTAGGTTCAGGTTTTGGTTGTTTTGTTTTGCTTTCACTATTACCTCTCACTCTTTGATTTGGTTTTAACACAATTGGTTTATTATCACCCAAATAAACCACGGTTTCCGTATCCTCAACGTTTTCGTCTTTTATTACAGGTTGGGTTAATATATTTATTCTAAATCAATAGGTGGTGTAAAATAAAATAATGTAAATAAAAAAAACACTCACTTTGTTCCTTCAAAATGTTGTATCTTTATATGTGTATCTGGATATTTAACCTCTTTTTCATCATCTTCAGAGGAACTGTCACTTTGATTACTGTCTTTTTTTACATCTTCCTTGTCTTCCTCTTGTGAAGTATTTTTTACATCTTCTTTGCTTTCTTCTTCTACAAATTTTCATGAAAATCGCAACAACAATTCTTTGAGCAACATACCGTCACTGTCATCGTCATCTGGAAGTTCAACCTCTTCATCATCTTTAGCCGATTCAATTTCAATAATACTCAAATCTTCTTCACCAGGTGCGACAATTTTTCTTTCATCCTTGTGTTTTTCTACACAACTCTCTTCTAATTTAAACAGAAAACTAAGTCCCAACACCAGATGTGAGAGTGGTAGAAAATTCTTTTTGCCCCTAATCATAAAACTACCTGTTGTTAAATATTCTCCAGTAGGGGCTGTTTTGCTAACTTGATCTCCCCATACCCAATACGCATTTGTCACAACTTTTGCGTCCCAAGCCACACTGAAAAACGCAGAAGGCAATTCAACATTTACAAATTCGTAATTAAGAACATAATACCTATAACAGATAGCCATGGTTCCTGCTTCATTTAAAGTTTTCGGCGGAACTGGCTGACCTGAAGGATTTTTAATAATTATGCTACTAGCACCATGAATGTCAGCATGAACATACACGTCACTACTTTTCATGTACCGTTTAACAATTAACTCATTCTGTTGCTGATCTCGCCCTGCGATAACTAAATAATTCTCTGAACTTATAAACCAGAAAAATTTCTCAAACCAATATACTTTCCGGGCCTTATTAATATTTGTGATTGTTTGAACCTAAAAAAATGAATGAACTTTACTTTTATAATGTACATGTGTTTGTCAATTTTCATATACATCCTTCAATGTTTGTTTCGTTTTCTTCTCAGCTGATTTAAATGCCTTGCTCTGAGACTCAATTGTTTTTTGTTGTTTCTTCGCAGCGTGTCGTTTTTGATCATAATATTTTCTACCATTAGCGAAGGCAGAGAGATCTAAATCCACATCTACAGTCATCGGAGGTATCTGATCATCTACTTCATCATTTGAATTACTCGCATCATCTTCTGCATAGGGATCTGTCAGATACAAACTAATATGATTAGTTTCTAATTTTAATTCTTTGATATGTTGCGCTATTTCATCTCCTCCAGCAGCAGCTTCCTTAATTAATTCAGCCAAGTCCAACCAAGATATCTGAAAAGTAGTAGTATCGCTGTAGAAAATACATGCAATTGGAATATACTATCCTATAATGGAATTTAGAACCGACCTGAGTGGCTAATGCTGATTGTACCGCTAAAATTGCTTGATCAACAAGTGCTTGATTTCTCGTAATAAGTTCTGCCTTTTGTTTATCAATTTCTTGCGTTTTCTCTAATGCCAGTAATCTCTGACTGTGGTCCTTCTTTACATTGTCTAATTTTTTTAAAGCTTCTCGCTCTTGCTGTAAAGCTCTTAATTCTAATTTTTGGCTTTCCATTGAAGAGAAAAATTCATCCACAGCTACATTAAAAGAAGGAAATTCTTTATATGGTGATAGTAAATGCTGTTCGAATAAAAACGGATGAAATTCTTGATTTGAAAAATAAAATTCTTTTTCTGGTTTATCTGGATTAACTACACGCTCCTCTTTTTTTTGAATGATGTATCCCTTAAGTATATTTTTATTAATGCATACAACCAATTTTTAAGTAAGCACATACCTTTGACACACATTTTTTCGCCTCTTCAAACAAACGCTCGGCTTCTTCAAGGGCACACACAACTTTCTGAATATCATTTTCAATAGAAAATGTTTTACCGATTTTAGTACTGTTTGGAAAACCTTGCTTCAGTAATACATGTTCAATTATAGCAGGTCCATATTCTAGACAGTTGTAATAATATTATCATTAATTGTCTTTGAAAGTAAAATTTTGCTTACCTAAATTTGGGACAAGGACTTTTTTTAATTGATCTCCAGTTTTTGCTGCTTTTAAAATCTCTCTTAATTCATTTTCTGATAGCATCGTACTTTTTCTAGCTCTATCTTGTGGATACTTTTCCCTAACTACAAATTTAAACCGATCACCTTCAGTGTGCGGACGAAGTACGTTCAAAATTGTGAACTCATAGTCGGTCAGAATAATATTTCCTTTATCATACAACTCTAAAATCACATGGTATGCAGCTTCACCTGTTCCAAAATGTAAATCAATAACTCTGTCTGTTCCAAGTTGTGTCAGGCTTTCTAGACGCTTGTTTTTCAAATGCTTCCGCAGTTTCATGCTGAATCCAGAAGGGGCTACATTTTTTGGCCACTCAAAACCAGTAGTATGGATTCGATTGCCAGATTCAAGTAATATAACACATTTTTCTTCACTCCTTTGAAGCCGTATTAAATAAGTTTTATTATCAATGTCATAAATATTATTAACACGCATTCCAATATATCTGAAAGTTCTCAGTTAGTGACCCCAAGATTGTTAATCGACAAGACTTACTGTTGGAGTTCAGTAACTGTGCAAACAATATCGAAAGTATTAAAACGAGTCTTCATTTTGGCAGTGAAAAATATTCTTATTATTGATTAATTTCACTATATGGAAATAAAGTATTTTTTCCTTTTTACGAAGATTTAACTTGACACGACATATGACATTTGCAGAAAAAAAAATAACGTAACAGATTATTGACAGTTGACAGTTTGGATTTTATTATTAATAATTTTTTATAAAAACTATTAATTTTTTATATTTTTTAATGCACTAATAATAAATAATAAAGTAATTAAAATCTGTGACATCTAAAAGCTCAGTACACTGGTAATAATAATTTTCAAATTTTACACAGGATAAAATTACAGGTTTTTCTTTTACCGACGTTACCAATCTGTAATTTTTTTGGCAGGGCGCTGCTGTTGCTGTTCAATGTACTTCATTCAATTTCACCTTTTTAAAGCGGAGGTTGTGTGCGAAGTGTGTCTGTTTTGTTATTGGTGTTGAGGTGTGCAGGTTGTTCCCAAGTGTAATGCTCGTGTATTAATAATTTTTGTGATAAATATTTACTTTTTTCAATGGAAAACGTCACATTTACGTTATAGGATTAATAAGGACCATGGTAGAATTGGATTTTTCGTCAACCAGTAAGTCCTTTCAATTTTTCCCGACATGCCACCCTTATTAAGGGCGGTATTGACATTTAGTGAATTAACAACATATTTTTTTTTATTGCAGTAAGCCTTGTGCAAAGATTTTTGCAAATCCTCTGGCAAATGAACATGCAACAAGTTTTATTTTATTTATTCAAAAATGTAATTAAATTCATCAATGGTTGGGGTGTAATTTTTTATGAAATAAAAAGCAGCCAAAAACAACATAGGTACCTATTGAAATAATTGATGTGTTCATTTGGTGTTTTACATTACCCTCGGGGGTTAACACATATTTCGCCCCATTTAGTTAAATGGCGGAAGGGTCTGGGAAAATGTTTATAATGTCAAATTATATAGACATGTGAGGCGAAAGGCTTTGCTCAAAAGGTGTTAGGCATGACCTGACCTTCATTATATCAAACTTTACAAATTCAAACAAAAAAAAAACTGAAAACCAAAAACGATAAATGAAGATAAAAGAGTTTTTTAATTCTGCCATTTTTTATTTTGCGTAAAGTAATGAATAATAAGATTAAAATATACCCAGAGGAAATTCATGAAAAACCAGAATGATTAAAATTCATGAAAATACACATCACTGAAAAAAAAAACGAAAATTAAGTTTCATTCTTTTAATCTAATTTGCCTGGAAATTCATATTTATACATGTCAGTTATTTTTTTTATATTAACTATCTACAATATCTGTTATCAAAAAATTAAAGAAATATGTACGTAAGGCACAAATTAGGTAAGTTTTTTATTAGTTAATTTAGTTAACTTAGTTAATTAGTTAGTTTTGCCATATTTATTTACCAAACTAGATCCCATCTTAGGCTAAACAAAATTTTATTTGGCCTAAAAGTAATAATATACCCAAATAAGTATAGTGTAAATAGGTATCTAATATGTAATGAAAAAATTAATGCTTTGATATCTTCCCTGAAGCAGTAAAAATTGTAACTTAAATTAATTCTGTGTCCGACAATTTAAAGCACTCGTCAGGTATGTGTTATTTGCAACAGAAAAGTAAATAAAATTATTTTGAAGAAAATATTTGATTTTTAGGGCAACCACAGGGTGCGAAATCAACAATAAATTTGAAACAGTTACACAAGGTCTGCGAATTTCAACGTGGTGATTACTGATTTATAACAAGTGATATTCCAAATTCTGATATATTCAATAATTAAAGCAGTTCAGTTAGAAAATTCTAAAGAAAATTAAAGTTAAATTTTATTTCATATTGTCACCCCCAATTAATTTACAAAATATAGACTTTGAAGTATGACGACAGGTAGAACTCTTTAAAAAAAATTGGAAAAGTTTTAAACTTACAATTCTCCAACTTTTGGATTCAAAATTATTTTTTTCTCAGCGAACGTATGGGAGCGGATGTTTCTTGAACTTACTTAAAAAGCAGAAAAGTCTGTAAATGCGTTTACGCAGAACTTTCCTGAAAATGGAAAACTTTTATATCGAATCATTCAAGGATGCCTCATTTGATTAAAATAAAAAATGTTTCAAAGAAAACGCATGCATAAAAAATATGAACATTTAAAAACTTTGAACACCATCTAGTTTTCAAAAATTTGCAATATTATCAGAAAAAAAAAGAATTTCGTGTTGTTGAAATTTAGTATATGTACCATTTACAGTTGATAGTAATTACCTACAAAAAATGTACAATTCCTAAAGATATTACGTACGTATTAATGGTTGTGTGGTGGGTACTAATGTTGTAGATTTCATCTAGGCACAAATTTGATAACAATATCGTCACGAAAATGTTCAGTTTATTTATTTATTTTTACTGGGAAAAGGCCGCATCAACTACTAAGGTAATTAGCGCCAATCTTCAGTTTAAATTTCAACTACACATATTTTCTTTGCCTGCATCTCAACTTTGCACCATTCAAAATACCAATTGATGGTTTTAGTTTAAATATATAAAGAAGCGCAGTTAAGGTACACATATATTAGTCACGATGAGCATCATTTAAACATTTAAAGGATAAGATATTCGGATATAATATTTATATTAGTTGGAAACATGATGTCACATACATTTTAGATGGTATATTCAATTTCATCATGTTTCATCACACTTGAATTATTCAAAATTTTCATAATTTTTCGGATTTCCGTAGTTTCTATTCTCATACTGCAGAAAAAATAAAACTTTTGTTTACATTTTTCGTTTACGTTTTGTGAATTTTAAATCTAAATTTGTAAATTAGTGACCAAACTCAAATTATATTTTTGCCAGTTTTTTCAGTTCATATGTTATGTTTGTTAATACGGATAGAATAACATATCACAGGTAGTTGGTAGAAAAATAATGGTTTATATCTCACTGCGCTTCAACAATCAGCCATAAAGCCGGTGTTTGAAGAAAACCAGCAGATGTTTGAGACACGTGCCGGCTGCTTCAGGGGCTAAAAGAATGTTACAAACATCAGCTGGTGCTATGATCCGGTTTTTAATCTGCTTTTGGTTTTTCTTAAAAAAGAAGTAGATAATGTCAGTGCAATAAACGAAGTTTCTTGAAAAAAACATGCTTTTTTTATTAAAATAAATGGTTTTAAAAATGTTTAGGAATCATTAACAAATGATACCTACTGTTAGTATATATTTGCGATACTCAAGATAACATGAATCAAAATTGACAAAATTTATAACGCCACGCAAGTTTCTTTTGTTTCGTGATTGATGAAATTAATTCATCAAATATTCACAGTTTTGTTACAACACATACGTCGGATACAAAAATAATTTCTGTCATATTAAATATCTGGTTTCCGATTAAAAAAAAATAATAAGGTAATAAACTTGCAAATGGCAGCGACCGCTGCTGAAATCTGTTAATTTATTATTGGAGTGATTCTATAAATAAACTCTCACTTTCGAGATACTCGTATAACTGATCAAAAAAAATTCAATTTCTGAAAGTGTAAACAAGCGGTTTTATTTTATTATACTATATTTTGACAACAAATAATGCCACTTTGTGGCTCATATTTACTGAATTTTTTAAAATTAACACCATTTTCAGTCGTATCATTATATAACAAAAATGATATAAGTAAGGTATAAGTGTACATATTTAAAGAATTGTTTAGTTTTATTTAAAGAAACATAAACTCAGGTGTTAATTGAAAAGACAAAACAAACAACCAAAAATGATTTACAATTAGTAACATAGTGGTACATTCACTCCAAAAATAGTACGATAATAATTTACTTATAATTGGAGAAGTATAATGTATGTTATTTCAATTAAAAAAAAAGAAAAAACTTGAAACTACTTATTTCATATTTTTTAAATAAAACTGTAACGTAGTGAAATCGGAACGCACCTAAAGAAAATAACTTAAAACCGTAGGAAACTTTTACTGAACCACTTGTTATGAATTTGTTTTTCCTGATCACATTTTAATACATTCTTAATATTAATCCACATAAAATTCGTATTTTTTATACCATTTATTTTGTTTCTTCAACGTAATGTAATGAAATAACAATTTTTACTAGGCAATTTCTTCAAGAATTCAACTGTTGCTACTTTAAAATAAACGATGTAAAAGAAAATGATCACATCATAAGACACAGTATCTTTAATCAATTCATATAATTAACATTATCACTTTTTTTTTTATTTTACAGTCGTAGTTTGATTCACATAATGAAAAAAACTGTGAGACATTAGAGTATTTTTTAAAAATGATTAAAATATTTATACATACATGTAATAAGTAAAGTTGTGCAGAATGAAAAAAATTATGCAATGGATTTGTATTTAATATTAAAATATCTTGATTTACTTCAAGGTCTGTACTGTAGATATAACAAATTTTGATACCATTAACGAAAAAATATGTTTTAAAATAGTAATCATTGAAACAGTAGTGTGATTTTGTCTACCAATGATTAGTGTTAATTAACATAAGGCATTTGTGGGACGGCTGCAGTAACTTCATTGGTAGAATTATCCATAGATTTACATAGATCTAATCTACCTAGTGGCTGTAGANNCATGATTGTCTTGACATAATAGTACATAATTAACTGGATGTCACTTATTTACTTAATAGTTTAATTTTATAACGTGCTTGATTTTTTTGAATACGAAAAATCCCATTGCATTGGTGTAGTTTTTTGCAGACACCTCTAAAACGGTGTTTTATAACATTTTTCCGAAGGCCAAAAAAGTTTTATTTATTTATGTTGTCGATGAAATGTAAACAATTTCATTTTCACGGCTCACTTGAGTTTTCAAGACTAACGAATGTTGATAGTTGCCAAAATGAGAATTTGATGAAATTCGACAGTATTATGTAACGCAATGTAATAAAGACTCATAGCAGTTTTGAAACAATTGTCTTTAACCATTTAGAAGATACGTAACAAAAGTTATTTTTGGGTGTCAAGTTTGAAGAACTGTAGTTCTATTAGCAGAAGGTTTTGGACCCATGTTGATATAAACTTTTCGCGTTATTGTTAGCTAGATATTCTACTGTGAGAATATTTGCATAACTTTCGGAAACACCTGTATACCTATAATAAAAATAAATGTAAGTATACATGAGTGAGTATACTTAAACAAATATAAACAAATTATTATGCAATAAAATATTCTATTACAATAACCACTGTATTTATTCACCATATATATTGATTTACAAAAAGACAATTTAAAGGATTACAACGTTTGAGTTTTAACGGCTGTAAATTGAAGCTTAAATTTAACTGCAGATCAAATAACTGTGGCAGTTTGTTTACCTATTTCAGATAATACATGTGTCATATTCGGGGTGTCATAAATTTAATGGATTTTGAAACATCTTTACGGTAGCCGAAGGAATGTATTGTACTCAGAAAAATAAATCTGCCAAGGCAATACTTTTTAGATTTCCCGTTTTTTTTTCGTTCGTGCAGAGATGATGTAAGTTATTAAATTGTTGGTCTACAGTATCTCTTTAGCTTGTTGCGATTTTTTTCTTCAGTTCATCGGAAAAACTACTTTCATACATAACTTTTTAAGTTATATTAAAGATTTTTTTTATGCATAATGTACTTCAAAAGGTGGATAATTTTTATGAAAGTTTTCAACTTGAAAATTTTAGTTCATCTTGGCTCTATCAGTTATTGCACTTTAGTAATTGAGACTATAAAGTGAACTGAATTACCAAAATAATGTAAAATTAAAAACATATTGTTAGATATATAAGTTGTGACAGTGACATATTTTATATGTACATATTAATTAGTAACTAAATTACTAATAGTAACTGTTACTACAAACTTTTGGGTTTGGAATGAAGTGAGATGAGAAGAGTTTTTTTTTTGTCAACACCAGTTTGTATCACATCACCAAACGTACCATCTGTTGATGAATATTGTCACATCTTTTCATTTAATTATGTTGAGAGTTCTTAAATAAATCAATCGTTATACGTATAAGAATATTGACGTATCAACAGTTGGCTTTTTTTTAGTAAAAAACTCATTTGATGGACACAACAAATAACACATAAATATTGTAAAATCATGGATAAGTTAAAACTGCATAGCAAAATTTTTGGCGAATATGAATCTACGAAGTTGTTTTAGAATTTTTGCAAACGTGAAGTTACCCTGGAAGCAGCCACATCCGCATTAGATAAATTATTACCATAGACGTAGTACATAAATGTAGTTAAATAGGGCATTTTTTTAAGAGCATCTCTAGCACATAATATATTTTTACCGTTAAAATGTCAACAAAATTTCGCTTTAAATTGCTGCCATTAATACATTTTTTTTTTGTATTATAAAATTTAGTAAATTGAAGAAAAATATTCTGTTCATTGATTCATTCATTATTTCAATTATTAATAGTAAAGAAACAGTTTCTATCATTTATTTTATGGTTTCTTTTTGATTCTAGGTGCGATGCCCGACGATGGCGTCCCTGATATGACAAGACTGACCGTCCTGGACGAGGAAGTTATCAACAAAAACTTGAAAGTGCGATATGAGAAAGACCGCATTTACGTATCCTTTGCATAATGTTTCGATTGTGCTATCGCGTGTTGGAAATAGACCAGTTTTCCTATTTTGGTTTCCCATCATTCCGTTAAAATATATATTTTGAAATATTATGATTTAATTAATCGGGGTAAATTAAAATTATTCTCGGTAATACAGCAACTTTTATTCAATTCTCATCGATTTCCAATTTGCATGAATGTCACTGTCACATGCTGTTACACTTAACATCTCGGATATTGCCAGCGTAATGGAACGCTCACGGTGTTAGTCAGCGTCGATTCTTGAAATTCCGGCGTGAGAAGGACCGGAACAGGACTTAATGACTCAACCTTATCGGTTTTTTGACCTATAAAGAATCCATTGATCACCAGAACTCTTCTATTGACTATTTTCTTTCAACCTTTCTTGTACATAAAACTGAGGTGATTAATGCAAGAAAAATTCGAATTATTTTGGCATTACACGGTAGTGCGTAACCGTAACTGTGAAATAAGGGGATTAAAAAATTATTACCAAAACTAATTCAAGGATTTTTTTTATACTTCCAGATTGCTTGAATAACGACAAAAAAGTGTAATTACGTATAGTGTTTTGCAGATGTGCTGTTCTAAAAACAGACGTTTTGTTAAATGTAATGTGAATAAAACATAATAAATCTAATAAAAGATTGTTATTTCAAAAATATAAGCGAAACTATAAAATTTTACATGAATGACTCACTATACAATACCTCGTAAACTAGTTTGATTCACAACTAACTCAAAGGGGTTTTCATGTGACGTATACTATCTGTCTCTCTTGCTTAAAGCTCAGCATAAAGTGGGTACCCTTATTGTTTCATATGGTTTCGTTATCATTAGACTAACGAATTTTAGAGCAGTAGCTGCTTGCTGCACGCTTCTATGAAATTAGTGGTATTTTGGGGAGTAAACACAGACAGCGGTTAAATTAAGGAGAGTAAATTAAAGTAAATATAGATTCGATAGATTCCTTTAATGAACCAACATGCTTCCTTCAAAGAAAATATATTTTTCGATATGCAAAAAAATAATAAGATAATATTAACATATCTTAATAAATTTTACGATGATTTAACAATTTTTTCCCATTTCTTGCGAAACCGGAAATATAAGAAAGTCGCAAACTCAGACGCTGAAAGCAAAATGCTATTATTATCAGCCGACTTTTGTTGATAAATTTTGTCAAGTATGAAATTTTTTATTGAAGGGAGTTTCGCTTCGTCGAAGATTCTTGAACTCGTTCAGAAAAAAATTAAATTTGATATATTTTCAAAAATGTAATTTAAAAATGATTCAAAAATTTTGAGATAAATTCGACTGGTTGCGTTTTTTTTTTGGATACAATTCTGTTTAGATTCTATTAATATAGAGTAAGGTAATGTGCAGTGAAACAATCTCTACTGTAACAATTCCGTTCAAAATTGAAGGATCTGTGGCAATTTTTCTCCATAAAAAGCCGGAATGACATTAATGAACGAAACCATTCAAACTTTTTGATTTAATTGAGGTAGTGCGGGTTTGTTGAACACCAATTTCGAACGGTAAAATGGGGTCAGGAAATATCGGAAATTAAGAAATAATTAATGTAATAACGACCGGAATTAAGGCAAGAAATAGGATGCTTTATAGTTAACTGAAAATATGCCGTAATACAAATTTCGTTGAGTGATAATGTTAGAAATATACGTTTCTTTTTAATTGCTAATTTTTATTATTTTCTTCATTTTGATTTTAAATTTTAGATAATCAAGCGTTTTGAATATAATTTGTTGATGAATATTGTTACACTATTACATCACTTTATTTAACTTAGATAAAAACGTGGCCGTATTTGTAACTGTGATTATCATTTAAAATTGCAGTAACAATAACTTCACTCGGTAAAATAGTAAATGTAACAAAATTAACCTTTAACAACTAAAAACATGTGCAGCTATATCTCACATTTGAATAATATGAGACATTTTATATGTTTAAAGGTGTTTGTATTTATATAAATTAATATAAAAAAATGTATGTTGTTATGTTTTGACCCCATTACAAATGCAACTCTTTAGAGCCTACTCGACATAAAATTGTATGACCTGTTTTTGTCTTCATAATAAAAGATAAACAAGAAAACATGTGCTTCTATCGTTATATCTTTTTGCCTTTGATCTGCGTGCTGCGAGTAACTTCCAAGAACGTCTAAAACAACAATTTCCTCTCCCTAGTGTGAAACAGTGAAATTAAAAAAAATTCAATTACCACTGTGTTCACCCACCAACCCTTGCTCACTGTTTGCCACCAACAGAGTAGAAAGCAGCAGGTACTATTGTTTTCCTTAATTAGATTTATAGACATACACTGGCTCAATCCTTGTGGCAGTCAACCCCTATAAGGACATTGACATTTACACACAAGTAAGTAAAATGATCTGTACGTAGAAGAATCTTTCATCAATTATTATTTTATAAGATAAATTTGAGTGTAGATCCTGCACCTGATTTAGCGCTGTTATACGAATGAAATGAAATTTTAAATTTTTAGAAATGGTTTGGAAAATTATTATTCTTTTTTTCAAAGATACTATATACAACTATATCCTTTGTTTATAAGTGTCAGTTTTACACATTTTTTTGTGTGTTACAAATAATTTTTTCACATAAGTATGACGTATCAATCTGCATTCATCTATGTTTAAATGGTAATTTATAATATGAATAACTAGGTAATTGAGAATATTTATTTAATTTAATTGAATTCAAGCAGAAATATATATCTAATAATATAAATCTAATTATGTATTTTAGGTATATTATTGCGGAATATTGTATCGACAGTTATACAGGATGTTTCATAAAGAAGCGGCAATCTATTAACTGGTAATTATAATCACATCAATAAATGGCACTCCAAAAATGTTTATTTTTCAGAGTTCTTCATTTAAAAATTGTAAGCCTATAAAGTTGATCCATAATGAAACACCTAAATTATTTTAAAATCATATATCCAATTACCTAATTTTCAGAATTCAAATCTGACAAATTTATCCATATGCATACGTAAAGCTAATTATTAACATTAATTTTGACAGTCATGGTGTAAGTTAGATAACTTATATAAATTTACAATAATTTAGGAGATATTTCATTATTGTTACTACTGTTAAATGAAGAATTTTGGAAAAGGAAAATTACTCATTAAGAGATTGCTACTTCTTTATGAAAAACCCTATGCAAATACAAAAATAAAAAATGAAATTACGACTAGTAGAAATGGAATTTCACTCGCCAATTCAAAATAAAAACTTATCTCTACATCTCAAAGTTATTCATAGTAAAAATACATATTTCCTCTTAGTGTCTACAATTTTATCTGAAAATCGAAAAAAAATATAATGCGTTTTAGTATCTTTTCAGTTTAAAAGTTTCTTATTACACATGCCCGTCAGTTAGAAACAAAACGTTGGAAATTTTATTAATTAATTTTATTAATTAACTCGAATCAAGAGTTCGAAGTATAATACGCAAATCGACCCTTAGAGTGGGGTTAACTTTAAAGCAGTAATTGTTATCATAAAAATATTAGTTTCCATCAGGTATTTTTTATTAATAGATATCCAACATAACATCTGCATTGCATGGCGAGGTAACCTATAAGCACCTTTCAAGAATTGTATGAAAATAAAATATTTTCTACCTGCAATGGGATCGTCTTTTGTCTGTTCTATGATCGTAAAAGGTTCGTTTTGCCCTCATCGTGGAGGGCAGATGTTTGTTTGGTAATTTACCAATAAGCAATATTTAACGCGAGTTAATATTTTCTTGATTAGCTCCTTGGCGGCTGGGTTGGGTTCCTATACGATTCATGTGGTCATGTTTCCCTAAACCGGGTTTGGCTTTTATGTATGTACTTACAAGACTGAAATTTTGATATTATGCACGCAATCCGTGTGAATAATTGCATTGCAATATCTCAGATCGTTTTTGAGAAAATTTTATTCTACGCTTGAAATTTGTTTTGCTCACAGCGCATGTGCAGAAATTGAATATTGAAATATCTTAAATAGTACTGAAGTTAGGACCCTTCTTGTAATTTCATTTCAATGTTTTGAATCGATCGATAGATGCGATCGAGCAATTAGCAGTTAACATTCGTAACACGTGGTGTTTCCGGGCATTGTATCTTGTTGGCTTGAAGAATCATTCGCGAGATGTAAATTTCACGGTTTAACACTTGATAATCTCTTCAACACAATGCTTATCTCCCACGTCGTGCTTACTAGCAATTTATTATATCGTCGGTTGCCCTTACAAGATTTAATTTGCACACTTTCAACAACAGGAGTTTGTGTCGACACAGTTCAGTATTAACACTTTTTCCATTTACTTTCAAAGGGCTTAGTTGGGGGAATTAAGTTCTGAGTGGTCAGTAAAGCGACATCGCAACCCCTCGTTTCTGTGGTGCAAAGTAAAATAAATTATGCGGTGAAAGTCTGTCGTTCGAGATGCAGCGGCAATTTTTGCTAGAGGTTTCGCGCAAAATAAAATTGCTGCCAGTAAAATCTCACATGTGAACGTCTGCCATAATATAGGTTAAACTCCAAGAGACGAGATATTAGCGAGGGGGCTTTATTGATCAAGGCGGTGGCCACCCCAACGCGTTTAAACAAAGATAAACTGTGTCAAATGCTAGGACAAGAAAGAGACCAACAAAAAGTAGTCTTGAATGAACCACCCGATTGCTCATAAACGGTTGTTACCAAGCATTTCAATATACAATCCCTTTCTTGATCGGTATGTGGCGCACAACGTATTGTTAAAACGCATCGTGACATTCATGTTGAAACTGAGCAGGGGAAAATGATCCTTTCTTTGGCTTTTATACTCATTTTTCGTCATTATTTTGTATTTATACGGCACAGCTTTTTATGTCATTTTATTGTGATATCAGCATAGTAATGAATTAGAATTCATGGAAAAATATTACGTGATGAGGAACATATTAACGGGTTATCGTGCTGATATGACAGCTGATTTGCATAAAGGGCAAAAAGTGTGGGTAATTTTTACATCAATATTTTCAGAATGGTGTTCAATATATTATTCAAACCTTCGAAACATCTGAATGTCAATAAAAATTGACAATAACTGCATGTTTGTTGAAGCAATAAAGGTACCATGATGGATGATATTTCGTAATGTGAATTGCTCTGTTTTCCATTATAAAATCATTATACACATAAGTGTACCGTTTGGTTATTTTTATTTTTCCATTAAGCCTTGTATGTTAGAATTATTGGAACATTATATCTATATACTTATAATTATTGGTTGGTAGATACCATACATGTAGTAACTTCTAGAATATTTTTAAAATATCAGAACAAAGCTAGAAGGCAAATATCAGTGAAATAACATTGGATATTAATAATTTAAT
>QDEB01044422.1:0-15470 GCA_004193795.1 Asbolus verrucosus | reverse complement strand
TATCAAATAGTGAAAACAGCATCTTCATGGTACCAATCAGTTTTTTTATTAAAAAGCTGGAAAATTCAGGTTATAGCCGTTTGGTATAATAGTGTTTTCAAACGACCCATGTGGTAACTAATTTATAGCTATGGCTATATGCTAGTTGCTCTGTTCAATGTTGTTGCGTACGATGTAATCAACTTTAGAAAAAGATAAAGTTTTCAAAAAGTGAAGTCATAAAATTGATACGTGCATTTTAGAGATGCCTTATACATGAAAAAAATGTTTTTATAAAGAAAACTATTAACTGATTAATAGAAATTTTTAATGTTAAATTTGTTGTTTAGATGTTTCTTCTACCCTTTGGAGCATATGTTTTAAATCGAAACAACTCCATTTAGCCTAAACTTTTGTTGGCGTGTGTAAGCTATATATGGTAATAATTTAACAGCTTATTGGCTTTTTTTTGGTTCATTCGATTGTCGTGTAATAATACATCTTTTTTTTGTATTATGTACAATAACATAAAATGTATACAACACTGATCATATTTAGGTACTACTAGATTAATAAAATGAAATCCAAATAGTTTGTAAAATATATGAAACCCATCCATGTTATGATCTTGAAGCGTTTGAGCTATTACTGTTGTTAATGTAATTAGAATGTTTATGCAAAATTAGATCTATTTAAGGTAAATTTTTGTAAACAATATATGTTTTTGTAATAAACAATGTAAATACAATTCACTGTAATGTTAGTACAAACGTTTCAAATGACAGTGCTTTCACAGGCGAATAGCGTATATTACCTCAATCTATTGTGAAGAATTACAGTTTTATACTTTTATTTCAATAATATTAACTCGAATAAAATACTCTAGTGTCATAAAATTCAAATTCTATTTTAAAACACCCCAGAAATCTTTTTAGCAAAATTCAGAATGAATAGAAAGGACAATTTTCTTTACTGAGTTGTTAGATTATTAGGTTCAATCCTGATCCCGAGCAACAAAGACATGGATTACGGTAGTTTTTGTCGACCCACAATGGGATGTCGGATGGAAAAGCTGATTATTAAATTTGAGTTTAAAATTTTGTAATAAATCAGAAATATTCTTTAACAAATACATTTTTATTATATAGAAAAATTTCAAAAAGTTACTTATGAATAAAAAGTTCTATTTTTGAGTAATAGGTATTTTTCTATGCTAATTTTGTTTTGTTTCTATTGATTTGGAACACGGAACCTATAAAAGTAATTTTGTCAGGACCGAGACCTTAACTCTAAAGATTATTTTCAAATTCCAATAAACTCCAGACTATACGTCATATTTAAACAAATATCGGACACCCACGTAAAGTAATGATAAGATTTATTCTTTGGTGAAGGTTGTCGTTACTCCCAGTTTTGATAAATACCGACGTCATGTCCATCATGTAGGTAAATAAAATATATCTTGGTTGAATGAATTCAATTCTAAAAATACTAACAGAACTTCCACACTTCCAGACACGCACGGAGTTATTAAAATTGTACATATTAAATCATGATGCTTTATTGTTGGAATGTATAAGCAGCAAGAACTAATTTTTATTAGATCTATATGTTTACTTCAAGTTGGAACTCAATAACTCATCTTTGAAAATTTATATCTTAGAAAAACAGTATTATTGGAATAATACAAATAAAAGTTTGAAATAATGACTTGTAAACTAATTTTATTGTAATGTCTGCAATGGGAAACAATTGAGCACTTAATCAAGTCATCATCTTAACACTTGGGTCACGTATTTAAACAAATCTTTTAATAAATGATACGATTATTGAATTATTCTGTTATGAATATGGTCGGTCAACGGATATCCGTTGTGGTTTCGCGAATTTAAGTTATCAAAGGAACTTATTATCTTTTAAACTTGCTTTTGCTGCTGATGGAAAATTTTTGAGAATGATTTTGCTTGATTCTTAAGAATATTTGCAATAATGACATTAAACATGTAAATAATTAATTGTTAAAGCAGGAAAATCTAAAAAACACCAAAATGTACATGAAATTCACCAATAATTAGTATCCACTGTCACGAATAAGTATATTTTTAGAGCGTTTCAGATGATGTCAAAGAAAATAACGATAGCTGTTGTAGACACACGGTACAGATGTTTTTTAAACTGCACAACTTTTTCTTTTAGATTCTAAAACAATAACGGTATTTGATGAAATTGGGCGTTTTTCAAATTTCGATTAAGGTTATAGGCAAAATACTTATGTAGATTACAGAAAAAAAGCATTTTTTGTATTTTGTGGCGCCAACAAATCGTGAACTTCATTGATGAAAAACGTTTGCAAGAAAAAAAAGAAGATTTTAAAAACGATTAGGTAAAATTCTATCACCATTCACTACAAACATTAACATTTTATTTCTAATAAAGCCATCAAAGATATCAGTGTATTGACATACAGAATAATTAATGACGTGAAGTTATTTATTCTAATTATTGTCTGTTTATCTGTTTGTGTGACAATAATTTTATTGTAATTTATGTGGAATTTATCGGCAGTATTTACATTTTTTCTCTTCTTCAACTTAACGTATTATCTGAAACAGTGGGAACCAGTTACATGTTACGGCAAGTGATCACGGTAATTGTAGTAGTATTTGAAATTTGTAATTAGACATTTACTTGCACAAAAGGAAATCCTCCGACATTTTCTCTTGGGAATTTTATATGAATCTTGGGCGTCTACATTTTTTCAAATCGTAGCTGAAGTTATAAGAGTTCTTACAAAGTGTAACAATATTAATTATTTACCATGCCGTAGTTGAGGAAATATGTAAATGATATTTTCCTAACATAGACACTTAATTGAGTCACTATGTAAATACAGTTTGCTAAAATTTGAAATCTGAACGTTATAAAATTGGTAATTTAGCCATTTCAACGGGAACATTCAAAAAACGACAACAAACTTTCAGAATTATAACAAAATTGTATGCAAAAATAATATTCCTTCAAAGAATAATTATGCAAACGTCTATCCAACTTGGGCGAATAAGGATGGTATCTTTTATGTATAAATCTGGGTCGCCACGATGTTTAAAGAAAATTAGCTGGGGGCTGATGGCATGTTGGCCAGCCTAAAAAGTCCGCTTATTGACAAAATGAAGACGCATTCTAAATGCGTAGACTAGTATTTTTAATTTTTGTAAAACTAATAGTCAAAGTAAATCCAATTATTGGATTCTGTAAGGGGTTTATTTCTTCGTAAATTTTGGAATTATTTCCACTTTCAAAGTCGTTAATGGGTCATGGTTATTTTAAATGTTTCTAACATCATAGTGATTTATTATATACGTTATCTAGAATCCAGAAATTGAGAGGCGGCAAATTCAGACCTATATAATTAATCACAGCACCACTACGATGTTAGAAGCGTTTACAATAACCCGTGTATTTACGTTTATTTAAAATTTAGAAAATTATATAAAAAAAGCATTGTTTTTTTTCTTGCTCTAAATCTTTTAAATAATTACATTTGTTTATTTTTGGCATGGTGCACACAAACAACTGATATACAAAATATGTTTATTATAAATTAATCCAAAATTTTCACTTTAGTATTCCACAAAGTTTAGTAAATACACATGTCATACACTAGTTTTCTGAGAAATAATAAAGAGTTATAGATAAACATGATAACAAAATTCGTTATTATTTGTTGTTGAATAAAATTAAACATAATGCTATAGTGAGTAATAAATAAAATCTAGAAAGTTGTATTCAACTGCAGCTTTTCTTGTCTCGTTTCAATTCTTTAAGTTTTTAGCTATGTGGGTAAAGCTGTGCTACTCGTATAAATAATACGGACTTGCAGCAGATTTTACGCGGAAAACTCATTTGTTGTGTTGAAAGGAAGGTTTAGGATACCAACAAATCATGCTTTTAATAAAAATACTTTCAGCATACACTTAAGTCACAAGTTAAGTGTATCTCAATTAAGAATTTATCGCCAATGGAAAAAAATGAATAGAAATCATATATTACTTTTTTTGTTTAATTTTATAATGCCTTTTTTGACGTTTTATCAGAATCGAAAAACTCGAATTGTCAAATTACGTACGTTTTCGCTCTATTGGGCAGTATTATTATTACTTACATTATTTAGTCCAGCAAAATACTTGAGAATGACTTAAAACTGAAAATTCTAAAAGTGTAATAATATAATTGATGGGTAGGCCACAATTTCCATAAAAACATTCTAATGAAGTTCTGAAAAAATAATATTTACACATAATTACATAACATAAGTTGTGTAATTTGTTTTAATTTTTAATAATTTGTCGATATTTCTGTAGGCTTAAATAAAAAAAATGAATGTATTAACTGAAAAGATGCTACACATTTTTATGCAATTAATTTATAACATTTGTATATACATATAGATTTATACACGTCACATAGATATATTTTTTAAATTATATTGTAGCTACACATTTGAAGTAAATTTTCACCAAACAAAATTAAATTATATAACAAAAGTAAATACTGGGGTACTTTTTTACTGTTAATACTTACTTTTTTGTTGTATCGGTATGTGTTTTCCTTAGCAATATGTGAACAAATACCAAGGAAAAAAGTTGGGAGCTCACGAACCACATGTTTTTGCATTGGCGGAAGCAGCATATGCCTCTTTACAAACCGACCCAAGTGGAAAAGGTCACACAAATCAAAGCTTAGTGATAAGTGGTGAAAGTGGTGCAGGAAAAACTGAAAATACTCGTTTCATTCTACAGTATTTGTGTTCCGTTACCAGTGGTGTGTCAACATGGGTTGAACAACAGATTTTAGAGGCAAATACAATATTAGAAGCTTTCGGTGGGTTCGCGGTTTAATTTTTAAATCATTGCCTGCAATCTAAATCGATTTCAGGCAATGCAAAGACTGTACGAAATGATAATTCAAGCAGATTTGGGAAGTTCATGCAAGTTTGCTTCGATGCTAGATGGATGATAGCAGGATGCATCATTCAAGATTATCTTTTGGAACAATCCAGATTAACTTTCCAAGGACCGGGAGAGAGAAATTATCACGTTTTTTATCAGTTGGTTGAGGGTGCAAGAGTGAGCTAGTTAGTAAGATGAAAATTTTAATTTTTTTTAATGAAATATTTTTTAGAACAATAAAGAACTAGCTGCGCAGTTACATTTGAAAGACGCAAGTTTTTATAATTATTTAAATCAGTCGAGTTGTTCGAAACTTGAAGGTGATGCTAGACGATTGGATACTTTAAGATTAGCATTCAATGTCCTCCAAGTACCAACAAATATGTGTAATGGAATTTTTCAAACATTATCGGCCATTTTATGGCTAGGAAATCTAAGCTTTGAGGATATAGATGGAGAAAAATGTCAGTTATCGGGAAAAGATAATGAAATTTTAGAAATTATTTCTGATCTATTAGAATTAGAAGTAAATAGTTTAAAGCAAGTTGTTCTGTTGAGACAAATTAACGTTAGAGGAAATATTACAGAAATTCCCTTAAAGCTGCAGGAGGTCCATACTTTTAAAAATTTGAAAAACATGCTTCATTATTGAATTTTTAGGCCAGAGAAAATCGACATGCTATGGCCAAAGCATTATATTCACGCACTTTTGCCTGGTTGATCAACCACATAAATAATTGTACCAATCCAGGTCAAGATTCGAGTAGGTTTTTAGGAGTTTTAGATATATTTGGGTTTGAAAATTTTGCTGTGAATTCCTTTGAACAACTTTGTATTAATTATACAAATGAGAAATTGCACAAGTTTTTCAATCACTATGTATTCGCTTTAGAACAAGAAATTGTAAGTAATACTCTTTTTTTTAGTTAAGTTCGTTTACATAAATAAATTTTATTTGTTTCAGTATGAACAAGAAGCTATTCAATTTAATCATATTTCATTTACTGACAACACACTATGTTTAGAGTTGTTAGAGAAACCTCCTCGTTGTATACTGAGGTTATTATCTGAACAGTGCCATTTACCTAGAGGTTGTGATGCTTCCTATATCTCAAATTTGCATTCTGAGTTTGAAAACCACGAAAGATATGTAAAAGGCATATGACTGAAAATGATTTTTGAAGAAATATTCATTTTGAAATTTTCAGGAGAGGATCGAAGACGTTGGGAAACAGAATTTGGGATCAAACATTATGCAGGCTGTGTAACTTATAACGTAAAAGGTTTCGTTGATAAAAATCGAGATGTTCAACAAGATGTATTTTTCGATATAATTTCCCGTAGTAAAAATGAATTTCTTCAAGAGTTATCCAAGTATCAGGATTTAACGAACTATATGGCCTCAAGGCAATTAGCAAATGGAGGTACAACGGTTTCGAGGGGAACGAGCAAGGGGAAACCGACCGTTTCTGATACTTTCCGACATCAATTACAAGCTTTAGTTGATGTTTTACAGTCAACTACACCATGGTACGTTCGCTGCATCAAACCAAACAGTGAAAAACTCCCGAACGATTACAACAACAATCTAGTCTTAGACCAATTAAAGTATTTAGGAATGTTAGACATAATCCGTATACGAAAAGAAGGCTTCCCTATTCATATGAACTTTGAAGATTTTGTAAGTAGATATCACTGTCTTTCCAAAAATCGTCTTCCACCTGATATGATAAGGGCCTGTCGAGATCTTTTGGAAAGTCATAATTTACCAAAGACCGAATGGCAATTGGGGAAAACGAAAGTATTTATGAGGTCACATATTCATGAACCTCTAGAGGAAACTAGAAATAAAATGATTACTTCGAGGGCCATTTTAATACAAAAAACTTATCGAAAATATATTGCAAGAAAAGAATTTCTGAAAATTCGCAACGCAGTTTTACGTATTCAACATGCTTATATAGGATGGAAGTTAAGAATCGAATTTTTAAGAAAACGACGTGCCGCTATCGTGATTCAGAGTCATCTAAGAGGGGTATTCGCTAGGGAAGTTGCTGCCGCGTTGCGAGAAATGAGAAGGGTTGAAGAAGAAATGAGGAAACGTGAAAAAATGGAAGAAGAACGTAGAGCGAAAGAAGCGGAAGAAGCTCAGAGGCAACTGGAAGAAAAAGAACAAAGTAAAAGGATCGAAGATCTGGAAAAAAGTGAAAAGTAAGTGGATTTTCGATATAAAATTAAGTTTACAGAAACTTTAAACTTTTATTATGTTACTGAATATGCTATCATGAAAACCCAAGCACACAGCATAAATGTTATTGTAGATAGGATAGCTGTTTTACATTAACGCAATCTTTTTCTGTTGCAGAGCCGCCGAGCAAGAAATTGCAGCATTATCTCATATGGCTGAACAGCTGAAACCTCGATTAAACGAGCCAGTTACTGAATCTGTAGATCTTGATAATCTTTTTGCCTTCTTATCAGATGTGCATCCTCAAAATCCGAATCAGATCATTGACGAAATTGGTGAAAAAATGAACGAATTGGTAGAAGACCTGGATGTGGAATTAGAAACAGTCATTCAACAAGAGCTGGAAGGTTTGGCTTTAGAACAACAACAACAACCCACTCCACCAAAATTAGCAATGCCGACTTTACCAGAACCTACCGGACCTCCACCCCCGCCACCTCCTGCTTTGCAAACAACTACTGAGTCTTCTCCACAACAAGAAAGTAAAGAAAGTAATAATACAGAACCAATTTATGAAGCAGTTCTTCCAAGAGACGATTCAACCTGTGTTTCACCTCCTCCTTTACCAGCACCACCAAGGTTACCAACTGAATCACCAAAAGCTAGCCCGCCTACATCCCGACCTAATAGTGCAGTTGTAAGGTTTTCACAATGATCAAAGTAAAAAGAAATTATTTTAATTACTTTCAGCCACCGTCGTGGAGGTACACCCATGAACAAGAAACGAATAATGCAGAACGCGAACAAAGGCGAAAATACAGAGTAGAGAAGAAGTTGCAAGAAATGACAGAAACCAGTGAAAAGGACAGTTCAACAGAAGAAACGTATCATGATATGCTTGAATTTGCAGAAAACTATTTTAATGCGCACGAGAGAAGCCCAGAAGGTACAATAATAGCAACTTTGACAAGAAAGAGACAAAGCTCAGAAATGATTCCAAAATGTGAGATGGTAACTTACTACAAAGGCAACACGATTCCAAGTTCACACATACATATGTATGATCCAGACAACATCAACATCGCATGCAGTATTTTTAGGGTAAGTTATAATGTGCGATCGATAAATTTTTCTATCATGGCCATGGAAAAACTTTCTGTCTGATTGAACCATTAAATTGAACATGTCATAAATCCAAAATTGTCAAAAAAAATTACATCGTTTTGTAAACAACTTTATTTTATATTAATAATTAAATGTTTTGGTTTCTTTTTTTTTTTTAAGGTCTTTTAGTCCTGCTCACAATGTTCATTAATTCATAGTTATGTTTACAAAGTATAACTGTCAAAGACAAGTTAAAAGAGTAATTGAGTTCAGACATGCCGCCGTATCCATGGTCGTCTCTGATTAAAAACTTATTGATCGCATGTTACGTAATATAAAAAAGTGGAAATTTTAAAATATCCGACTGCTTTTTTTCGACTCAACCGTTCAAAGGAACGTCTGCGAGTCTTTAAAAATTAACAAAGGTAAAATTCTCTTGCTTTTCAATTTTTTAAATTAATACTACAATTATTACAAAAAAAACTCTCGGTAATTAGATCTTTTTTGAAACGGAAACTTTAACTTATTAACTACGAGTTTCGTTAAAACAAATTTTTTATAACAGCTTTCGTGAATGTCATATTCGAGTTTGCATTAAGCAGGTGGATTAACGTAGTAGAAAAATTAAAGGAGAAATTTCACTAATGAGATATTCTGTTCTAATTAAAGGACTTGTGCAAATACATTCGCGGTGAAATGAACGTCGAACGGGAACTCTTGGTAATTCAGACAATAATAGGCCACGCACTGGAACGTGAAGAAATCCGGGATGAAATTTTCGTTCAGTGCATTCGACAAGCTACCAACAATCCAAATTCAGAGGGCACGGAACGCGTTTGGCTACTCCTCTGTTTATGTGTGGTATCATTCCAACCTTCCAAGCTTCTTCATCGCTACTTCGTGTCATTTCTAAAGAAAAATCTAGCTCAAGGCGGCAGAATATCGCAGTACGTGCAATGGTGCATCGACAACTGCAATAACACCAAAGTTAAAGTGAGAGAACATCCACCTTCGTCAGTCGAAGTTGCTGCAATGAAGAGATTAGGCACTATCGTGTGTAGATTTTTCTTCCTTGACGGTCGAACAAAAGCGATAGATGTCCATCCGACAGACACTGCAGGAGACGCAGCGCGGAAATTAGCTGAGCGCCTTGGATTGAGAAATTTAGATGGATGGGCCATTTATCAAAGTCGTCCAGATGGAGAGGAACACGTCCGAGCTCACTATTATCTATATGATGTGATAGCGCAATGGGAAATGTAAGCGTGTCATAAATTATTCCTTCTCGTGTTAAAATTACCTGTTTAATAGGAGTCAGAATAAATTAGCGCCACCTAGTGGACTATCCACTCTTGGAAGGCGGGGTGGAACTGCACTAAGCGGTGGAGAAAATCGCTTTATTTTCAAAAGGAGGTTGTTTAAATCTAGTCGGGAACTAAGTCAAGATCCAGTTGAAGTTAACTTATTATATGCTCAAGCTGTACACAGTGTTGTGAAGGTAATATTTTTTCTAAAGTAAAATGATAATTAATAAATTTTAATAATTATAGAGTGATGATTTTCCCGTTACGGAAAAAGTGGCGCTACAGTTGGCAGGTTTGCAGGCTCAAGTGGCTTTGGGTAATCCCAAAGATAATAATAAATTAGAGTATTATGCCGATATTGACGGTTATCTACCATATAGAATTAGTCGAACAAGAGGTGAAGATGTTTGGGTGCCGATCATTGCGCAAGCGCACAAACAGTATGGTGCTAACCGCTCTGAACTAACTGCGAAGGCTTTGTACTTGTCTTGCGTAATGCAGTACCCATTGTATGGAAGCACAATGTTCCCCGTCACTTACAGGGGTTATTGGTCATATGGTAATTCCCTGATTTTGGGTATAAACAGTGAGGGTATCATGTTGATAAAACCCGACGATAAGTTTGTCCTCAACGAGTATCGTTACCAAGAAGTAGAAAGCATTCTTTTAGATCCAAGTGACAGTTTTATAACAATAACCTTACAACGGCACCTCAGCGAAAATAATCACAAATGTTTTGTGTTTGAGACCACACAAAAGAATGAAATTGGATCTTTGATTGCTAGCTACTGCCCAAGTTTAGCAGCATGGTTAACTGAAAGTGAAGCGCCACAAAAGAGGGTTAAAGGTATCACTAACGAAGATCGCGTGCGGCTATATCACAACTTGGTAAACTGCAGAAGAGCATTGGTTGACCATGATATATTACGAAAACCAATCGACTCATCGGGTAGTTTTCTAAGGAACACCTTGCGCAGGTTAAGTAAGCACAAGTTGGACAAATTAAGACAAGAACATGGCGGTGATACTGGGGAAACATACAAAGGTTTCCATTACGCATTTTGGGCATTCAGTCGTCAACAGTTACCCCAGAGTATTAGCCGACTACCAGATCAAGAAGAACAAATAATGCTGCAAGTTTTCCAAATTATATTAACATACGCTGGTCTAGGACAAAATGGTGAGTGTTAAAAACTTTTGCTATTTTTATTTGATACGAGTTTTCAAAAAGGAGAAACAATTAGAAGAGTTGAAGATGAACACGTTTCTTTATTACAAACGATCTTGGAGAGGTGCATGCGCAAAGAATCTCTTCTTTGCGAATTGTATTTACAGTTGATAAAACAAACAACCGANNCGACAATGGCCGCCGTCTCGTGAAGAAATTCTTTGTACAATAAACCGAAGACCAGTATATGCCCGTTTTCATTTTATGGATGGTCAGTATCATTCGGTCGAGTTTCACCCCTCGGCCACGGCGAAAGACGTATTAGAAATTGTAAGAGATAAAATTGGTTTAAATTCGGATGCTAAAGGTAGCAGCTTTTATCAAAGCGAATAATTGCATTCATCCAAAAACGTTTATTTCAAGGTTATGCGATATATGAGGTTTTGGGAAATTCGGAACGCAGTTTAGCAGCTGAAGAGAAAGTTGCTGATGTGATGGCGAAATGGGAAAGATATAGAGCTGCCACCGCGGCGAATACAGTAAATAATGCAGGAACGGCGAAACGAGCGAGGCCACAACATCATTTCTTCCTGTTTAAAAAACACATTTTCATGGACAATTTTATTAACTTGAATGATCCTGTCGAAAAGGAATTGTTGTATCATCAAGTATTGCATGATCTAAGAACTGACAGATTTCCTGTTACTGATAAAGAGGCAGTAAGTACAAACAATAATTTCCACACTTTTCACACTTAAACGTGGTAATGATAACTTTTGTTAAAAATTTCACAGTCACGAGCTTTCCATAAATCAGTCATGTATTCATTCAGGAGGTTGAATTTAGAGGCGGTCAAATTTAAGTATAGTTTTGTCAAATCATCATTGTTCACTGATGTATAACAACAAGACTAAACTTAATTTTTTCAGATGATGCTGACAGCTTTGCAAGCGCAACTTGAATTGAGCGACTTAAATGAAGCGATTCACGATTATCGCCCCATCGCGTGTCATTGTTTACCAGCTCGCATGGTCCCTGTACTACCACACGAAGGTGTGGCCATGCATCACCAGTCACTCCGAGGAATGACCCCATCTGAAGCCAAACAAGCTTTCCTAAACTTAATCCAAAGCTGGCCCCTTCACAAAGCCACGATTTTCGACGTTATGGTACAAACTGAAAAAATCAGTAATCTGTCAAATTTCTAATTTGAACATTTCAGCAATCGTTTACGTCGAACTGGCCTAGAGTTCTTTGGCTTGCCGTCGACCAGAAAGGCCTCCATCTCCTCGAACATCGATCTCGAAATACACTTTGTACCTACGACTATGCAAGCATTTTGAGTTACGCACCCGCCCTAAATTATTTAATGATTATTACTGGAAGCGATAGGAAGCAGAGTAAAGTTATTTTAACCACTGCCCAAGCATTCCAAATCGCGACGCTTATAAGAGAGTACATGGAAGTGCTGCACGGCGACGCAGTCGAAATGAGAAGAGCTCAGACACCGAAAAGTCGACCCGTCAGCGCTCTCCATCAAAATGCTCCGCTAGTCCCACCTCAACCCAGCTAGAAAAGGGTTACTTTCGCAGATCAGGTTATAGCGGCACGTTATTAATAGACGACGCTGACAAGTATTGCCTGAAAAATAAATTGGTCTCAATATCATTAGGTATGTAAATTATTGACAAAAGTACAAGGTAGAAAAATTTTTAAAAAGTAGCTTTTTCTGGGTAATACTTGTGCTGATCTGCGAAACAGATTATTTATTGACGCTGATGTTACCTACAACTTGCATTGTTTTAACGATAATCATATTTTTCAATTTTAAAAATCACAAGGTACATAACAGAATACAAAATTTAATCTCTGAACGGGTTTACACTATGAGGTTTTATAACTCGATCAATTTAATATTATTAATCGCATTGAAAACTCACAGTTGTATATCCTTTTGATTGTGATTGCGGTTTTGATCACACATGAAGTATTTTTTGCCAAAAATTCCATACATTAAACATGATGAACTGAGTGTTTAAACCAAGTATTATCCTACTGACCATAAATGTATAAAATTCCACATCCGCTTGTAAAACTGAAATTTGTGAAAAAGACTGAAGTTACTGAAAAATAATGGTCATATTTATTATTATGGTTCAATCATATACATAGTATAAGTTACGCAACTAGTCAAAATGTATATAAGCCAATGAAGTTTACTTTGTACAGCTGTTAAAAATACGCAATTGTTGTTTTATAATAATTATATATATTTAGCTTGGTACTTTAAACATTACTTTTTATATTGTGATATATTTATTTAAATTTCTTAGGTTTTATGTAATAAACACCATGTGTTAAAAAGTGTCCGAACATTTTTTGCGATTTTTTTAATTAATGGACAGATTTTTACAAAATCCTTCAAAAATGCGCGGATAATTACAAAAAAAAAGAAAAAAATCATCCTGTAAAAAAATATGGATACTTTTTAGCCCATTTATATAAATGTACTAAAAACTATAATTTATATAAATGTACCTAATTAAAAATATCGCATATAATCCTCAGTTATTTATAACCTTACAGATTTTTCATGCGCTTTTTCTTTCGGGTTCGCTATTCTCGATCCAAACTGAAGAGCTCGTTTCTGGAGCGACGCTGCATTTTTCAAACCTAAACGATATGCCAAACAGCGAAGTAACATTTTCTCTCCAATTCCTTTGGGTAAATCGTGCGATGGAAATGTTCTGCAATCAAAGTGATAATTGCCGATAAAACTGCACTTTTCGACTTTTTACTTCTCCCAGCAGTTTAAGTTCCTGATAAACGCCACAACTTCCTCGTCCAAGTAGGGAGTTCGAAGTTGTCGTCCATGGTCAGAGACGACACGATCATCTCTAGCTAAATTTCTGTGAGATAAATTCTGCCAATCTTCCTCTAGCACTTCGTGTAATCCCTGCCAGCCTCTCTTGTGCAAAGCAGCTCTATGTCGAGTGTAGCCTCCAAATAATTCATCAGCCCCCATTCCTACTAATAAAATCTAAATTTTAATTGATTGTAAAAAATTTACTGATTAGTACTTGCTCTGCATGGTGAAGTGTAGTTATCTGACGCGGCCCTGCCAGCGAACCAAAGAGCACAACCAAGGCTATCGTCTAAGACAGAGTTCAACGGATAAATTAAATCAGAAATGTAGTTATTCCTACATGAATCAAGTTCTTCTGTTGTTACATTAACTTCCACAAAATTCCATTTTCTTTGTGGACACAATTTTTGCAATTCGTTTAACGTATCAATTCCCGTTATTCTATCGGGAGTTTTGTAATTGGTTGCTCTATCAAATGCCACGTTAATTAAATCAATTGAACGTGTTTCATCTGTAAATTCATCGGCTAATAATGCTAGAATAGCACAATCTACGCCACCCGAAAATAAAACTCCTGTTAATGAGTGACTGCAATTCAACTGTTTAAAGCAATTTTGACAAAAATTTGGCTGTGTGGAAATTCGCTTTTTAACAGCATTTTTCAGAAGCTTTTCCAGTTTGATAATATTATCCAACCAGTGTGAATTACACAACTTTTCAAAAATGTCATTGGTTGAATGATTTACTATTTCATTAAATAATATCAACTGGTTTTGATCTGGAGATATAAAATTTTTACGTCCTTCATCAACAACACTGTTAACCGCAATTTCTTTCATTAAAAACAATTCAAGTTCTTGTAATTTTTCAGTAAAATTTTTATTTTTTCTCTTCCATGGAAAAATGTGCCAATTTTGTGTGAGCAAATCTATAGCAAAAGTGCCTATAGCTGGTAATTCTATAAATTCAAAATTTGTGTTTCTTTTTGCCACACTTGTGATTATTAACTGATTTGAATTTTTCCCAATTAATAAACTGCGCCTTCCATAAATATCACGACCAAAATAAATTTTCTTTTCAAGAGATTTTAAAAACACAAAAGCGTAAGGTCCTTGGATATCATGTAATAGTTGTGAAATATTATTTGCATTATTTAAGGCTTCACAAAGTAATTTGGTATCACCTTTGTCATTTCTCAAATCTTCAGGAATCGATCCCCCAAACACATCTCCGTTATAAACAAGCATTGATTCTTCATTTCTGAAAGGCTGAATTGTAATATCAGCACCTTGTAGCCATAAAACACTCGAAGCAAATAAAATATTGCAATCTGCTACTTTACAAAATTCTGTTTTCAACGAATCTGGACCTCGTCTTGAAACTGAACGCTCAAAAGACTCGTACTAAAAGGATTACTGTTCTATGAAAAATATAAATAAATAATTAACAAACCTCTTTGAGAAGCATGAATGCATCATTTTTAAAATTTGATATTAGGCAGAAAATTCCACACATTTTTACACTACATATTAAATTCACGTTTCGAACGAAATTTGTAGGTTATGTTAATACGTCATCAATTTGATGACATTTTTTGATTGCGACAAATTGATAAAATATGGGACCTAATGAGGATATTAAAACAACCAGAGATTTTTTTTTTCATCATCAATTCATTCCGCTGTGGTTTTATTTAATTAATATGCTATAACAAACTTAAAACTTTTGATTTTCTTGGTTGGTTGGCTTGTTTAAAAATTAAAAAAATGTTTCCATTTGATTTTGAATATGCCCTTATACAAATAAACAGTAAAATATAATGATAAAATATACACTGAGTACGATCAATTGTGTTTTAGAGAAATATACTGGCCGCCATAAGTAAATGAAACCCAGTAAACGTTGATCAATT
>QDEB01044412.1:0-10720 GCA_004193795.1 Asbolus verrucosus | reverse complement strand
AAACGTCAACGAAAAAGGTGATTGTCACTATTTTGGATTCAAAAAATGGAATGTCGCGTATGTTCACAATTACTGCACATGAAGATAATGTTTTTTATTTAAAAATTCTTAAGACATATATTAACATTAGATCCAAAATTCCCACTGCAAATCCGCGTTTCTTTATGAGCCAGCAAACAGGAAAATATTATAACCAGCCTGTCGGCAAAATACTTTTGCCGAAAACTCCGAATAAAATAACAAAATTCTTGAATTTAGAAACCTATACAGGGCATTCTTTTAAGAGAACTTCAACCACTTTATTGAGTAACACAGGGATCGATGCCCTAGCACTCAAGAGAAACTCCTCCACTATTGCCGAAAGCCATGTTGTAAACAGCCCAACAAATAAAAATGAAGTGGCGAACAAAATTTTATACAACAGAAGTAATGCTGAAATTTCTTGTAGTACATGGTCAAAAGCAGAGGTAATTATAGATAATAACGAGTTGGATAACGTTATTAAACGTGAAGGCATTTATCCAAGCTATGTTAATAATAACTGTAACAATTGTAAATATAAATCAATAAAATATCAATAAATGATTCCTATTTTTCATTTGTAAGAAACTCATAATGATTTTACATCCCTATAGAAGTAAATTTACTTAGTTCCCATCGTCAATAGCAATCAATACCTCCCTAAAAACAATGTCATAATAGCATGTTTATCATAGTGGAAGTGAAAAATCTTAATTTAAGTAGAATCCAAACATATAAAAATAATGGGTGTCCCATTTAAATAAGAAAGTTGTATCACAACTTTTCGACAAAACTAAAAGTACAAAATATTGATAGTTTACGTGAAAAAATCGGATTTTTTAGGTCCGTTGACCTCTAAAAATCGTATTCCATATTTCAGTAAATAAAGGGAAAAAAGTTAATCATGTTTCATTTAATACAAATTAAAGAACATTTGGTACGTAATATAACAGTACAAAAAAGTCTCCCCATGAAACAATAAATGAAAATTTATGTTTCATTATCACGACATGTATGGGTCATAAGAAACGAGTGAGTTTAAAGCATTTGTGTTAATACCATTGTGCGCTGTGCCATTATTATATTACCATTTACATGTTTATTATAAAAATGGATTCATTTACAGTAATTTTTTAACTAGAATCTGATTTTGTAACATGTCCACGGGTGAATATCGCACACAATAAAAATAAAAAAGTATTAGTATTAAGATAGTTTTAATTTGTTAGATGTAATATATATTTACTCACAAGTATATAGCATTAGTACTTTTTTTAAGAGATAACTGCAGCTAGCAGATTTTTAAAAAAGGACTTTTGGCGACGCAACAGAAATATTTCAAAAAATAAACATGCTCGCCCAGGCTGAGGAAAGATGAAAAAGGAGAAAAAATATATTTCAACATTTTACACATTTCATTATAAGCTAAAAAATATCGAAAGATGTGGGTACTATTTACGCTGTATGTTTCAATATATTTGGAATTTGGGAAGTATTATAAAAATAAAGAAAGTGGAAAAGTAATGTATTATAAAAAATTATGAGTTAAAAACATCCTGATAATAAAATTAATAAATATTTTTAACTGAAACGTTTAATTATAGCTGTAATAATTCTTTCATTCTCTGCCTAATTTTTTACAGCAACCATGTATGTAGATAACGTAATGTCTATAATTCACTTAGTATGTATTTATAAAGTAATGAACCTTTGTTTTTAGAATATGTCCTTGAAAGAAGAAAATAGCCAAGGAAACTTTGAATTTTGTATATTTCCATACACTTTCTTCCATTATATTTATTTTTAGACTTCAAACAAATACACACTAAACATTAAAATAATAAAATATAAAATCATATGTATCTCTTTCTTTCGTGAATCTAATGAAATATTTTAATAATTTTCAACTGCGAATAAATCAATTTTCTAAACTGACTGTGGAAAAATCGTTTTTTTCAGTGAATGTTGTTCGCGCGCGAAAATTCAATTTTATCGCGTTCGATTGTTTTTCAATTTTCCCGACAACAGCGCCACCTGCGCTGCTCCAGTAATAATTTGGTCGTTCATTTAGCAAACACATCTGAGAATTGGAGATTTATTAACCATTAGAGTGCAAACACACGGCGAACCATGGTACGTACATTGTTTGAAAAAATCCATAATCCATCCTCTCGTATTTCCCGTAGCCTTTTCCGTCACTGCTCCTGAAACCTTGGTGTTTTCAGCTTAGCCTACTTTCAAGGGGCAAGCCCATTACCAATAGTATGTGTGCCCAAAACCCTCAACAAATATATGCTCATTTATCTGTAAACGATTATTTCAGGGTAATGAGAGTTCCCTGCCCATGGAGCTATGCTCAAACTGTAAGTTTACACGAGACACAGAGCCCTTCCCATACAATAGCCCCCATTCACTTTTTAGTTGACGCCGATGAGATACGACGCCTCGGGAAGAGATTTCGGAAGTTAGACTTGGACAATTCCGGAGCCCTAAGCATTGACGAGTTCATGTCGTTACCGGAACTCCAGCAGAACCCTCTGGTGCAGCGCGTTATCGATATCTTTGATGCGGATGGCAATGGCGAAGTCGACTTCAAAGGTAATTAACAGTTGTGATGACCATTATCGGCGCTAGTCAGTTAATGGGGACGTGGCGCCGACAAATCGTTATTCATTTAAGACTTATGACCAATAAAGCTGTCCATTATGCATTTCCTATCGATAAATTAGCAATAAATTTCCAGAGTGAGTCAGGTGGGGCTAAATTTAGATAAGCAGTTGTGTTTACGCACTCTTTCAAATAATGGCCTAAAAATAGCATTGTTAATGCGTTTATTATTTTTGTGTAATGGGCCCCCTGGTAACAATTGTTTAGAGTGCGTGTTTATTACAGAGTTCATCCAAGGCGTTTCACAGTTTAGCGTTAAAGGGGACAAGCTCTCTAAATTAAGGTTCGCTTTCAGAATCTATGATATGGATAATGATGGTTTCATCTCCAATGGAGAATTGTTTCAAGTGAGTTCGAGGCTTTGTAGAATTTTCCGTTTGGTAAAGTGATGTTTCAGGTATTGAAAATGATGGTGGGTAATAATTTAAAAGACACCCAATTGCAACAAATAGTAGACAAAACTATTTTGTTCGCGGATAAAGATGAAGACGGAAAAATTTCGTTTGAGGAATTTTGTAATGTAGTTGGTAACACCGACATTCATAAAAAGATGGTGGTTGATGTTTAGACCAAAATTAGGTAATTGTCCAACGTAAGACCTGACCATCTCAACAAAATAGTGTAGGTTTTCGCAGTAAATAAAACAAGCTGCCCCTTGTATACATCACAAGCTTTTAAAAAATCACCATTTCGATGTTACTTCAGGTTTTCTGTTGGAGAATTAGCCGTAATTAATTTTAAGTTTGTTTAAATATTTATAAATATTATATATAAAGTGAATGTTTTCTAACACTGTATAATAAAATCTTAAGCTAATGTTATGATTCTATTTGCATGTATCGTGCTTGTTGTTTCCTGTTAAAATATTTTATAAATCAAAAAAACATATATGTATATTGATAATGGTTGTTCTTTATACTTTATCTAGGTGTTGTGTGTATAGCTTTAAATTCGAGGGACAAAGTCCCCCTCTGTTTTTAATATTCTATATTCTAACCGTACTGTGTAAACGCTTTCGTATGTACTTATTGATACTCGCGCTGATCACCGTTAGGTAGTTGAGCCACGACCCCTGCTAAGACCCGTTATAGTGCACAACGGGCCTTACTATCGGACATGGCACCCCACACCACCTCATCTGAACTCCACGACCAACTGATTAAAATCAAATCACCTAAACCGAATTTAAACTGAATTGATTGGGACCACAACTACAGGAAAACTCTACTTGCCGTCTCTCCCGATTCAGCTTACATTTTAGAATTAGGTTTTTGATTTTCAATTCGATCGAATTAATTCGCTGATAGTTCTCTAAATGTGCGCCAGGGAACAAACACCGAATTTTTCAAACGCAACAGTGGAGTTTTCTACACTAACACAATAGATGTAAATGGTAGCGTATAGTTGGAAAGTTATTTACTCCACTCTCCCTGTATAATATGTTATCCTGATTGTGTTGTGCAAATCAAATAGATATTCTGTTTAAAGTTTATGTTGTTCAATAAAATAATTTCACCTCTCTAAGTCATCGTTTATAAAATTCAAACCAATCTCCTTAGAAACAATTTTATTATTAAAGAAAATATAATACACTAGAGTTCTTCAACAAACTTAAAATAATTAAATATCCAACTTAAATTTGGCAAATAAAGATAGATGATCTGATCCAAGATCTTTATTTGGAATCTTGATGGCACCTAGCTCCTTTCTTGTAGGTAGCCTAAAACGTTCCAGTAAGGTCAACTTGCCTAAATTTGCCTTTTTCTCGCTGCAAAAAATAATATAAAAATTCACAGAAATACGCACACAATCCGTACCACTACCTATAAAATATATAATCAACTGAAATCCACTCATCTTGATATGTGGTTCCCTCAAAATCTCCATCCACCACATGGTCATAAACTGACTTCAAAAAAAACTTATGCGTCAAAGTCCCCGATGAAAACAAATTCGCATCGTTTCTGTCCCCATTCCGATTCTTCGTTTCTTCATATCTACGTTCGCTGTGCCTCAATTCAATCAATTTCAACTCCTCGGACCTGGAAATAGCCTTACTTTGCCTTTTTGGTATCAAATCGGCGTGTTGACACTGATCTAGCAATGAAAGCATAAATATGATCACACAATACAATCCCATGATTGGCTGCATTGCCGCCCCGCCTCCAACTTGGTGGGACAGCACCTACTTAACTACCACAAACAAAAGAACCAACCTGTTATCCTCAGTGATGTCGGTAGGAAGTGCTTTCCAGTTTTCGGTCCTGCTGTGTTGTTTTGCAACGACCTTGAGGCCAAATTTTCATATTTTAATTTACCCTTTGTAATGAACTGATAGATGACCGAATCTGGAGTGGAATTCCAGTCACCCGTTATGATAACGGGTAGATACTGGCCTCTGAAATTGAACATTGAAATGTAGCAACTCAAAAGCCAATTACTCACCCGTGAGTAAATGCAATTCGCTCAAGTTCGGTTAACAGTAGTTGAGTCTGAGCTAATCTCACATCTTGTCTCTTCGGATTGTACAATAAATGCGTGGTGGCAACAACGAATTCTTTTGAAGGGTGCTTTCTTGGGGCGAATTTCGCGATTATAGCAACATTATCACGGTCGAGGATCCTTACGTTAGGCTGGTTGTATTCGACTGTTGTGTATTCAATCAACGTGACTAGATTTAGCTTGTAATAAATTGCACAGCCATCAGTCCGAATGCCGGTACGTTGTTTATATAATCCTCGATATCCTGATATTGTTAATGAGTTACATACCAAGTATACACACTATTCAATTTTTCTATGTTGTCATATGATTTAAAAAGGAAAACTTGGTGACATTTTTTAACCATATGACTATTTCAACAACTCAATCTTACCCAAATTTTCAAGACTTGAAAAATATTCACGTAAATGAGACCCTTGTACTTCCTGGAGGCACAAAATCTGAAATTGAAGCCTAGTATATCGTTTATTTATGTTAAGAGCGTCATACATCTGGGCTGAATTTTCTAATTTCACTCAAGAGATTATTCCATCGGATATGCCATTCTAATGACTGTCTGGTATGTAAAGTATACAAGTGGAGATGTTGGTCTATTAAATCCTGAGCAAGGACATTATAGGACATCACAGAAAAAACAAATCCTGATTTACCATTCTCAGAAGACATTTGCTCCCAAAATCGCAAGCCATTCATAGAACGCTCCCCAACTGAAAACTTTTTAGTTACACACAACATTAATTTTTTCCATTTAATTACCATCACTAGTGGCACTTTGTACTTGTCTTTGTTGATTTTCCTGGTTCCGGCTGTGAAAGCACGTTTTATTTAAATTCGGTTCTAATACTGCTCGTGAAAAATTTCGGTAAACTAAAGCATTGTTATGGTACTGCCGATATAGCGGATTTTGATATAAAGGTTGCCCGCGAGCATAAACTCCGAGATTAAAATTGTGAAAATGTTGGGCCAGATGGACAGGATTAATAACTTGGTTACTGTACGGTAAAGTGTTCAAATTGATACTTTTCTTGGCTCGTCTCTCGTCTTGCTTGCGTTTGTTCTGAACCCTCTGTAGATGAGCAGAGACAACAGGGCGAATCCTACTGTAAGCATTGTTGCTGTTGTTCGAGTTCGAAGTGGAAGCCGATTCAACATTTCTGCGCCGTCTTTGATCGGCCATAGCAATATTTATTAACTTCGGTTTGCTACAACCGGGATTTGGGGTGCCATTTAACTTGTTACTGATTAGGGGGGCAATTCTTGAAAAATCATTAATCAGAATGGGGTCGGACTGTACTGATTTGTTTATGATCGAAAACATTACATTAATAGGATTATTTTGTAACTTACAGATAACATGGGCCTTTAACTTTTTATTCGGGCACTACAAAAAATCATAAATTTGGTTGATTACACAAAAAAAGTGACAGCTGGAACATTACTATGACAGATGACAGACATCAAAAGCAAACAATTTTTAAATTTATCATTATCAGCAATTATTAATCTTGTACTTTGAAACAAAACTATTGTTAATACTATAATACAAAAATGAATTATCAAAATGCCACTTTCACTAGAATTATTAACAGTAATGTTGGTTGCATATATTAAATACTATTCGTCGCCAATCATTTTGCTTTCGTGTCCTGTATAATTTGAAAAAGTTATTTTATTTGCTAGCGAAATTTTTATGAAATAACACGTCTTTCTCGCAAAATTTCAAATTTTAGTTTAACAGAAATGTTTGTTTTTCTATGTCAATGTAACTTGTTTGATGTGATCAAAATAAATTTGCGCAAGATTTGTTTTTGTTAATGGACGATTACTGTTATTAATTATGTTAGTTATAAGACAAAAATAATAAAATGATGTATATTCAAAAACACAAATGAGATATTCCTTCTAAATTACAACGTAAATGTCAATTTTTCATTTATTATAATACTATCCTAATCTAAATAATACCTATCTCACTTTCTTCATTCTAAATTGCTCAGTCCTTCAATTTTACTCGTCGTCTGTCGTACATAATGTGCTTTGTGCGTTTTTAAGTTTCACCATCTAGTGGTATCAGTCTATAATAAACTTATTCTCCATCATTTCTCCATCAACTTCTCCAACTTTTTTCTTTCTCCTTTCATCATAATTTCTTTTTAAATTGCGTTTATTTATTTTGTTTTTATCTACATTAATTCTATATACATACTTGGGTACATTTTCAAACGTCCAAAAACTTCATTATTTATTGTTTGATTACCTTTCGGTTCAAGAGTAAATTAACTAAAAGCCTTTCAATTTCAATACTTCATTTTTCAGTCAATGATAGTCTGATATTGCAAATTCAGTTCAAAGGCCAAAATGACACTCTGCAAAAAAAATGTGTATATTACTTACATCTTTTAAACATTTTTGGAAATAAGTAGATAAAAAGTGTATTAAAAAAGTCCAGTACAGAGGAGATTGGGGCTAAGTGACCCTTTGAGATAAAAAAAAGGGCACATTTATGAAAATTGCTCCAAAATGCTAGTTGTCGCATAGTCACACTCTCCGCACGCGATCTCATCACAACAAAAGATAATAGTTTATAAGCATAATTATAAGATAAATATTTCATTTATTTTAAGGCAGTGCTTCTTCTTTTGTATTCTTTGTACCTTAAAATTTATTACACTTACACAAAACACTGACAAATTCTCTCAACCTCGTATATAAACCATCATCGCAATATATTAGATATAAACGAGTTGACATCTTTTTGCGAAAAAGACATTGGACAATTTTCACAAACATATAGTTTTCCATTATTGTATTACAAAAATATAGTATGAGTTCCTATTTGAATTCATTTTTTTGTTGCTTGAGATATTGTAGAGGCAAAGTGGGTTTTTTATTTAACTTAACACCATAGCAAAATTATGTATTTTTTAAAATTAAATTTGTAATATTAATGTCATTTCTGAAAAATCGTTTTTCTGAAATTTAAAAGGGAATATCTCATTAAAAGAATTTATTGGTAAAGGATTTTTTTAATCTTCTAGAATTCATAGCGACCTTGGTTGACAATTTCTAAAAAATTACCACTTCGAACACGGCGGCCATTTTATATTGTTACTTTTTTCTATTTTTGAAGAAAAAAATTTAAAGAAAAATTTAAAAACAAATGTATTAAAGCAGTACGCCTAATTTAGTAGCATTTTTAGTGTAAAATATTCTTTTTATAGGAGAGAGTGGAGCAAAGGGAACACCATGTAGTCATTTAAAATTTAAAAAGTATCATAATAAAGTTATTTAAAAAAAATGAAAAAATCAATTAAATTAATTAATTAAACATAATAATAATAATACAGATCACGGTCATTTTTTCCATATTTTATCGATTTCTAAGAACCTACAAGCATTAAAAAAGTTCAATTACGCTCATCGGTAGTAAAAGTGCCAACAGCTAACAAATTAATGATAGCCTAGTAAACTCAACCGTTTACATGCAATCTGTGTTAGACACATGGGAAAACTTAAAAAAATCATCTGCCGCATTATAACACCTAATCATGTTAATTATACGAGGGGCATCCAGGTGGCCTTAAAAAGCATTGTATTGACGCTGACCACCGCAACCATTCAGCTGCCCACTCGGCGACTGCAGAAATCAACTCTATTCTCTTGCTCGCACAAGAATTATAGATGGTTCTCCTCTTATTCGGCGCCTCGTCGCCGTGATAACCTCGTGACTGAGCAGCTGAAATTAAAAAATCGAAAAAGTGATGATCCTTCGACTCCGCCCTGCCCAGGTGTATGCGGGTGAACACCTAATGAAACTGATAGCGCAATAATGATAGAATCTTCGGTCGGTTTAACATTAGGGCACACGTCAAGGGTTAGTACCATCGCGACCAAGACACGCGAAAGCACGTTCCGAAAAAATGAATCATGTCATCGCAAATAATCGGTAACACTACACCGCTGGGATCATCTTGCATGTATTCAGCAACAACATGGACTGCAGAAGATTTCTATTCGACTGCTCAAATTACAGCGCCACAAGACAACAAAAGCACAAAAGATGAAGACGCGTCCACCAGGAGAGATAAGAATAGGAAAGGTAGAGGGTACAAGCACGTGCCCCATAAGGACAAACCGGCCCAAGTTGTCGCCAGGAGAAACGCTAGGGAGAGAAGAAGAGTCCAAGCAGTCAATACTGCTTTCGCAAGGCTAAGGAAAGTCGTTCCTGTAGAAAACGCAAGGTACTTGATAAACTAATTCTTGTTCTTTTTAATGGCTTCATCTTCGTTTTCATCTTTAGAGGTAAAAGAATAAGTAAAGTGAAAACTCTACAGAACGCCATAGACTATATCCATAATCTCCAGCAGTTGTTGGAGCAAGACAGAAACTATCAATCGTATCACGTAATTGTAAGTAATTATCAAAAGGAACGTGTATATCAATTTTTTGTAATAATAACAATTGCAGTCCCACTATTACTCCCACAAGATGAATGAGGATTTCTTCAACGGTTTCAATTTTGACGATGAATTGTAACTGAAGTATTGCCAAACACTGTGTTTCTAGTCATTTAATTTTACAAGTAAATTAATCAAAAATGATTTCGATGTTTTATCTGTGTGATTGTTGAATAGGTGTCGAATGCATTTTTCACACGTGTTCTGATATATTTTATGTATGCAGAACGAAATTGTCAGGGCACCCACATTGTTACATTATTTTTAAACAGACCGTCCTTGCGTTCAATTCTATTATCTTTATCATTCCAATTGCGTCTGTTCCACTAGAACAAACAGGGCACGAACTTTGTCTGTTATTCTCAAAATCCTCCATTTCTTCAAGTTTTCTGGTTTATCGACAACCATTTGCAAAAATTAATTAATATGCGCTATTACGACACGTTTGTTGTGTTCAGCATGTGTACAGGCTTGGTTGTTGGTGTTAATGCCTTTTAGATATCTTCACGTACGAAAGGACATCACTCGCACTCGCAAGGACGTGCATTTAATCAGTTATTACAGTTCGTCGTATTTAAATTATAATATTATTCGCAGTCAATGTACATACATGTAAGGAATGTTTACATCCTGTTTGGTCGCCCGGGACAAAGCGCCCATAATCAATATTCATAATTAACGGCGAAACTGCGGCCGCTCGTCTTCCTCTAACAGCCAAAAAGTCTCATGTGGAGTTTATTGACTTAATGACACAGAAATTACACTGTGCTGTCCATAATTAAAAAAGCTAGAGACATGTACATCTTGCGAAAATCTCAGTAATATCATATCTGTGAGAGAGGGTAATTTTACTGTTACCAAGTGTTCAGGAAAGTGGGTCCATTAGTTTTTGAGATTAGAGTTGCAAAGAGCTGCCAGACTGATATGAAACCTGTTTTATTTATTCATGAGAAGTTAAAAACATTTAAAAAGTTTCTAATATCATTGATATTAACTATTTTTTGTAAGAAACCTGTAGTGACAAGAGAATTTTGCGAACTATCTGTGCAATGTTTACATCTTGCAATTTCTAT
>QDEB01044381.1:0-10273 GCA_004193795.1 Asbolus verrucosus | reverse complement strand
AAATATCTCGCTTTGTTTGTTAAACAGTCTCTTCCTGGTGGAACACAAACGGCGGCCTCCTTCCCCTGTCACTCCTTTCTCGGCGTGTTTATATTAATTGCCTGACAAAATTGTCCTGCATCACCATCAGGCTAATATAAACAATTATCGAAATAAGAAAATTAAATTTCAACCACCGGCACCGGAGCAAAGATCGAAAAATCTCCGTGCCAATAATAACCGATTTGAATAATCGTATTCAAATTAATTTAAATTTAAGTCAATATTGGTGGCATTAAAAAATCAATTGTTTGAACACATGGCGGGCTAGGTTACCCCCTTACTCAAATAATGTAAAATCATGTTGTATAATGCTGAAACGCATGTTCGGCGGATTTCGACCGATAGGAACGTGTTCCATATATGCATATCTATATTAGGTTGCTCTGTTCTACGAATAACTTTATTAAATCAAAATAATTAAGTCCAACGAACGAAAAAAATTCATTTGTTTTATCTGTCATAATCAAAATGATCTATCAAATAACACTTTATGCTTCATTTTATATGGAGTTTACCTATATTAGTCGCATTATCTGGTACGCACAAAAAGTGTTTTTGAAATGCTGTTTCCGTTTTTTTTTTAATAACCCGCACGTTTTCTTGATGTTTCAGCATTTGATTTTCTTTTGTGAGGCTCTGCTAAGAATAAAGTAATGAACAAAATCCCTACAAACTCAGTCGAAAGAAAGATACGGATTACAAGAGCTGATATTCTTGTAACTTCAATATGTTATCTTTAGTTAAAAATATTCAAAAAATGAGATTTTTAAGTTGGTAAATGGTCATGGGTTGAAAATAATGTTCTAAATCAACATAAGCTGTTATTATATTCAATCTCTCTCTGTCACTGAGTGCGACTGAAACATACATTTCATTTACGTAATGAAAAATTTATGTTTAGGTAGTTAGAATTATTATTTTATTTATTATCGTATACTTATTTTTTTAAGTTAAACCGATGATGGTTTGTAAAAACCTGTTCTGGGTTTTGGTTATTTTTTGAAGTTATTTCAGCCGTCCTCCCCACCTCTCCATTCTAAGATAATGAATTTTTCCGCACGTTTTCGTTCTTTTCATTTTATATTACACGGAAGAGACAAAAGTATCAAAAACAAGAAAAAAATTGACTATTTCATTCCTTGACGACATTTTGATTAAATAAGCATCGCTGGAATTCATTTGTCATTTGATCGACAAGAATGAATGGATGAAAATATTCTGCTTCAGTTTATGACTGTTGAAATTGACTGCAGAATACAAAGCGATGTATATCGACATATCGGCGCTTATACCCAAAATCGCTCTCCATGTAGGTGTTCGTATTTGCTTCTTTTTCCCGTTTCGCAAAAATTTTTATTGAGTCGCTATATTAAAACTGGAGGCATACATGTGAACGCGTCAGATGTACTCGGCAAATACAGCGCAGAAATATAAGCCCGATTCTTTTCGGAATCATCCAAGCATCCACTTCGTCTATCAATATTGAAATTTCGAGAGGCTTTCGATGACCCCTCGAAAGCTAATTAAACTGCTGTGCGTAGCCGAGCAGGCAAACAAAAAATAATAGACGGAAATATTTCTGGATGGATTTTACAACGTCGAATTGGAAATGTTGCATTTTGCAACACGTCGTGGGAACGTTCCTGCATTCGCAACTCCACAGGTGAGTGTGTCTCCTACCGACACGTGCTCGACCTCCCCGTTCATATCTCCATCAAACAATACTTACTAATACGCGAGCCCCGGAGTGTGCCCTTAGATCACTTAAATTGCCAACAGTTGACTTCCCTTCCTTTGTATAATTGCCATATGGATCAGCAAGTTTGCTGCTTCCGTCACTTTCTGTAATAATCAAATGAGGTATCTGCTCATTCAAGCTGTATATGAGAAAAAAATTAGAGAATTTGTGTCTACAATTCACCGTGTTTATGCCGTCTTTGCTTTTTCATTATCTCTGTTTGTCTTTTCGTTTTTGTACGATGACATAATAAGTCCATTATAAGTCCATCCATTACTTTACATTTGTATTTCATCTTAAAGTTGCCGATTCTAACCAGATTTAATTATGTCTAAGTTTTCATAAACCTATGTCTGTTGAAAATTATTTTTGTCCATATCCAGAAAATACAGTAATAATAATTACAATAATGATAACTACATGGAGCAAAAATTCTTTAAAATTTGGTAAAAGTAGTAGTAGTAGTAGTGGTAGTGGTAGTGGTAGTGGTAATGGTAGTGGTAGTGGTAGTGGTAGTGGTAGTGGTAGTGGTAGTGGTAGTGGTAGTGGTAGTGGTAGTGGTAGTGGTAGTGGTAGTAGTAGTAGTAGTAAAAAAATAGAGTATTTTACAAAAATTGATGAGTTTTGGGACTAGTGTTGAAAAAATGTTTCAATTTTTTTCAATTAAAAAATAATTTATCCAAGTGAATTTTCAAAAATATAACTCAAATTGTAAGCCGAAGTTTAGTACTTGGTTACAATTTTGTTGATACTTAAAAAGCATTTTTGTAGTGTTTGTGGCAAGTATAGAATCATTGTTTTTTTATAGAAAAAATTAAATAGAATACTGAAATTTTTTGGAAGAATTGAAATCTGCCTTAAAATCACTTTTTTATTCTTTTTATTGTTTAACCTTATTTAAAAATACATTTTAAATTTCTGAACTATTTTTGATACTGAATATATTGTAAAGGAGCTTTTCTGAAGTTTGTAGTTCAAAATGCAGATGTTTTCTTCCTGTAATTTTTTATTTATGAATGGTTCTAGTCTCTGGATTGGTGCTAAAAGTATTTGTTTATCTTCTTCCATTCTAGTAATTCTTAATTATTTCTTAAAATTATAAATTTAAAATATTTATTCATCTTAAATGCATTTAAGTAATTTCTTCTTTCAATTCTGTTCCAAAATTGCCGCAAATAAAAATCCAAAATCGAACAGAGTACATAAACATTAGTTGAAAGTTGCTACAATTTTTTTGGTTACGTTAATTTCAAAATACAAGAGTTTTTATCGAAGGAATAATATTCACAGTATTCTTAGCAATGATTTTATTAATAATGGCATTCATTGTCACAATCTATCTAAATATTATAATATAGTATAGTGAATCGGAGCACCATCTATCTGCAGTCACGTATTTCTTAAATTGGTGAGAGGTAAAATATTAACAAAGTCTTGAAACTGATTATTTAAAAAATTCAAAAATCCTGTATGGTTTAAACGATTTGGCATAATTACTGGTCTACACAAGTGGCTATCCAATATATCACACCACAAGTTAACACAAAATCGGTGCTGATATCCTCTCGCACGAAGAAGTCTAGGATTCTCTATAGACCAATAATGATAGTTATGACTGTTAAAAATTCCATTCCTTGTAAATTTTTCGTGTGAAATTTAGGTTATGTTCCATTTACCGTTGCAACTATCGGAGGAAGTTAATTTTTTGAGGAAAATCATCTTTTGTTAGTTTCTTCCATTCTTTGATCGAGTCTTTGAAACACATTAGCGTGTGGAACAGGCCTGTTGGGGTACCTTAAAGCATGTTATTTTCCAGTTTGAGAGTAGTTAGACTCGGCAGCTTCAAGTGCATATCTGAATATTCTTGAAACATTACTCACTTTACTCACAAAACGACGATAAACTACACGTAACTAGACAGAACTGTTGAACAATATCCGTAGTAACCACAATAATTAGATTAAAACGTTTTCTGTTGGACAAATATGTTGCCAGATGTAATTTACGCAAAAATGGCTAAAAATAATGACTTCCAAAATTAGTTAATCAATAAAAAGTTAAGATTTTTATAAGTTTAGCACGTTTGGAAAAATAAATTTCTTTTTTCAAACTTTAGGTCTCCAAAAATTTTAAACTAATACGAAAATGTAAAGAATTTTTAAATAATTATTTATATTAATACACTTTATCATGCTCAGCACTTTTTCTACTGTAATTTTGGAACACGTCTACAATGCAACAAAATTCGTGTATAAAGTTATTAAAACATTTGTTGTTTCTCTATAAAATTTTAATATCCATGATTGTGTTTTTAGATCAAAAAATTTTTTAAATGTCAAAATTTTTGTTGTTACTGCCACTTCTCTTAAAATTGAGATTTATTTGACAAAGTATTAAATAATTATGATTTCCTTGACAATTATGATAAACATAGAAGTAAATTTTAAACATTTTTAAATCTGGCAAAGCAGTATTTTTTATTATGTATTTTGTAATAAAACAATTCCATTTTTTAATAAATTTTAAAATTAATTCTGTTGAATGCACAGCAAAATTAATAAGAGAAAATGATTACAGGTGCTTAATCTGAAGTGTACACTCCAAATTTCTAATTTTTTTTTCGAAAAACCGATAATTAATTGAATATTTATAGAACCAGAGACGAAAAAGTAATGAATCATTATCAAATCCTAAATTAGAGTGGTCCTATTTAAAATGTTATAGTTTAGAATTTGCTTTAAAAATAAAATAAAATAAAATAGTTACACGGATGGTCTTTTTCGGGACATTCTGTACAACAAAAAACCAACAAAAAATCAGAGAAATAAATAATTTTAAATTTAATGTGTTTACGAATTTCAATTGTAAATTTCATAAGTTAAAAACTTAAAAAGAATTTTTTTCAACACATTCGTAAATAAGTTGTTGAAAATATTCACTGCTCGTTATATGTTTAAATATGTTTGTGAAACTTTAACTCATTAACAAAACGTGTAATCGAAAATTGTTAACCTTGTTTTCGAGTTATCTCTCTTCTTTCGAGTGGCTTGTGGAAATTAATAAATTTTTGTATATCATTCTGTTCTTAAAAGCTTCCGAAAGTGTTTCAAATCGTATCCAACATACACTGTTTTTAAGATTCTTTACAGAAGAAATAAATCTAAAATGTCTTTGAAACAATTATACAATAAAAACTAAACTTCGAATTAATTATAGCTTGGAAAGACAATTTTTCAAGGTCGTGCTGTATGAAACGTTGTATATTTACATCTTGCTATATATTTTCTCATTTATTGTTATGCTTGTTATTGCTTTGTCATAAATCTGTTTGATACAGTTTTTACATTTTTTCAATCTATTTTTCTTTTATTTGTTCTTTTATTAAGTTTATTTCTTGTTTTGAAATTGAATGGTACTGGGTTAAGTGGGCAATGGATAATAATAGATCCTTGTCATTTCTGCTTCATTTAACCATTCTTTTTATTTATTCATATTGTTCAAGAATTTAAATTTAAACTTTTCTTTCTTTTTTGTGCAATAAAATTACGAAAAATTTAACATATTTAAATTTAGACAATATTACATCTGAAATGTGTCGAAACATTGTTTTTTAGAATCAACTGTTTCTCTCCTTGGTTCTATTGAATTTCACCGCTTTTGATTAAAATTTACAAATTTCATAACTGTCCCATCAATATTTCGGAAAATTCAGTTAAGTTGCACGTCTCGTGTATTTTCCAGCATCGCGAACGAACTTTCCACCTAAACTTAATACAAGTAGATTAGACCTGGCTGTGCTCCCGGCCATCCAGACTTCATATAAACACATATTTCACGGAGCTAATCCCGAATTTAAGCGCATCCTGTTGACGGACGGATTAAGAATGAATGCGGAGTGTGCCGTGGATGGCACACCGCCTCCTGCTGTTTAATACAAGCGCAGTCAGCCACCCGCGATTCGACCCACGTCCATTACACACCCCGGACTTTATGAATATTATTCCGGTTGGCTTGTCCATCAAGCCGCATTACACTTGTTTATGCGAACTTTCAAGTTTATCTCAAAGTCAAAGTTGTGGATGTCGACGTTGTCACGTACAAAGAACATAGTTCTGCCAATACGCCTCTGCGACAAGAGCGCCCCAAGGCCGTGTTTGCTTTGAGCAAGTTGGAGCACCGGGCCCTTTGAACTTCTATTGGCAGCACACCCACCGTGAGAATTCATTTGATTGTCGTTTCGAGACTGTGATATTTGGATTTTCCACCCTCTTTATCCGCCGGATCCGGTAGAGGTCCAATTTGGGACTCGAGAATAAAGCCAAAGCCGTTTTGAAATGTTTATTTGTATTTTTTTTGGGGCCTAACGTGTAACATTTTCCGCGCCTGCAGTTTGGTCAGGAATATCTGCCGCAGGGGAACCCTCATCATCTCCTTCTTGGATGTGCGCACGAAGAAGGTCCTCGGCTCGCCGTGGTGCTTCGGAGAGTCGTTGCCGTACACTGTCCCCGTGTAAATCCGACCGCGTTGGCAGAAGCTCACCTTCACCATCATCAGATTGCTGTGGTGGTAGATGATGTCGTCCACGTGCACGTCCACCTCTTCGTCGTTGTGGTAAAAACAGACGGGGACTTTTCTGGTAGACTTGTCGACTTTGCCGACGATGCAGCCCGGGTGGAATTTCTTCTGGTTCCAGAGAGCGAACACGAGGTCCGGTCTTTCGATTTCGTTGACGAACAGGTTCTTGTGGTTACCTAAAAACTGAACAAGTACATTATTCGAACTGAATTACCGAGGGACTTTCAACGGCACAACTTTTAGTAACATCATTAACGGGTTTTTCGGTGTTAAACACTGGTAATTTTGCGTTAAGTTTTGACATACATCGCCGAACTGTCAATATCTTTCGGTCATTTCTGAGTGATTATTTTTTCGCCAGAGGGCGGTGCTGGACCTGTCATTGCACCATCTTCGAAGTCAAAATAAAAGACAATTTTTGTGTTTGTAACAAAGTAATTTCAGAGGTGCAAATCAAAACTCATAAAAAGACATAAACTTTCGTCAGGCTAACGAAAAATTTTAAAGGGGAGCACGACTGAAAATAAATCAGCTTTATGGGGTTATTGTACAGTGCTGTAATTGTATATCGCATTTCAAAACAATAAGTAATTCTAGCTATGCGAGTCAAATTGTACTACTTGTGTAAACTATACATAAGGTAAGCGCAAGAGTAGTGGACACAATAAAAAAAAAAAAACGGGACAATATGATTTTAATTCTAAACTCTGTAATTACTTTTAATTTGTAACCAACATGCGAAATGTAGTTCCAACAGTAATAGACACAGTTGTAATTAACACTTCAAAATAAACTGTATGTTTTCAAATCGACGATTACAAAGCTTAGAAGAGTCAATTTTTATGATAACGTGATCCGTCGTTATGTGAAAATATCATTTTTCTCGAAATATTTCCAAAGACACCACTCTTCATTATCAATTTTTCTTTACTTTCCGAGAATTTCTGTTACTTTCTCCGAGAATAAATCATAGTTATGACTGCTATAACGAAGTATTTTGGTTGCATGTCGGTACTCAATACTTCAGTTATTTCCCTTTTCTTCTACAAAGCTAGACAGAGAATTTAAAAATTCATTTTTTCCGGCAATTTCATTGCTAACCGTTTTTCTTCGTGTTTCTTTCGTTTGTAGATTAGCTCTTCCTCATGAGGTACAACTGAAGGAACGAACTTTTTCTTTCACCTTCCACTTGCTTGTACTCCGTCTGGGTTATAGTTAGATAGAGTGTATTTAAATGGAGAATGATAACTATTCATCCTGAGTAAAATTTAGCTGCAAAGCAGTAGTTTACAATTAACAATTATTAAAAAAATATTTTTATGAAGTAGTACTTTACACTCTCAAAAGATATCAAACAAAATATAGGGCACCAGCAATATCTGTAAGCAAAGAAAACTAATTTTTTTGTGTCATCATATATCATATGATGAAAGTAAAAACAACGAAATTGAATACAAAATGTTTAACAAAATTAAGTACATATTTAATTTAGGAGACTTTAAAGAAGTTAAACGACTGAATAAGGGAAGAAAAACGAGGGGTTTAAAAAAAAGAAAAATGGAAAACAAAACACTCAAAAAATTATTTCAATAGAATTAATATTTTATTTCCTTTATCAATTATAGTTTATGATATTCCTCTCTATGATCTTTTCGGATAAGGGTTAGTCATGATATGATTTTTTCGCGTTGGACAAACTGATTGTCAGTATCATGACACATATACGCTAACATTCAAATTGGAGCAACGTTGCTTATTTTAATTTAAAAATATTTTTTGTATCTCAAGTAAGCGATATATTTTTTTTAATTTTGCCACAAAAGAAAATCAAAATTCCAAAAACTTTTTACTGTAGCAGAAAATATCTATTAAGCGGCGCTACATGTAAATGAGAAAAGACAGGCCGAATCTAAAAAAGGAAGATCTAATTATGAAAATCATAAACATATTTGATGCAAATTACAATGATGTACAATATTTGTTATTTAAAAAATCTTCGTACGTGAGCCCCAGCACAGTAGAAAAAATTTTGTATATAAAAGAAGAAAATTTAAAAACATTTTTACTAATTACATGTTCCGAGAAGACTTGCAGCGACTGATTTGGCGATACAATGAAAAAAGAACAATATTTTATTTTAGACAGACTTTTGACGGATTCGCGAAAACAGCTGGAATTTAAGGGAGAGTGAACAACTTTATTCAAAATTATTAAGTTGATGAGCTACAAACAAAGAGGTAAACAATCAAATTTTATGTGAACAAAAACATGTCGTTGCAGACAAAATTACTTTTTTACGAAAAGTTTCATAGTTTCAAAATTCTAGTGAAAATTTAACATTACCCAGATTTTTATTGCGAAATAATGGAAGTTGAGTAGGTAGTTAAAGAAAGACAGTAACACTGATGACTCTACAAACAACGTGGAAAACTGGTCTTAGTTTCTATTCATACTNNAGCTCCAGAAATATTTATCGTTGATTAACGTAGATTGAACTGGCAACAAAGCTTATGTTTCTTACGTGAATTATAACCTGATTTGGAAAAAACATAACCTAATTTTAGAAACCTACATTTATACAGGCGAAACTGTCACATTTCTGTGGCCATATCCAAAAACATCGTGAATGGATTATAGTATAGCTAAATATTTACATATAGGTCGTAATACATTTTGTAAGTAAAAGTTCTCGACATCTACCTTTAACTTTGTAATTTTTTGCCATGCGAGCAGTCATTAAAATGTACTTTTATTAGGAGATATGGAACTGCTATACCCTCCAGGAAAAACAATTAAAGTCACAAATTTTTCATAATTGTTTTTATTGTTGATTTCGTTATTTATTTATTTCTTCTTTTGGTTTTGATGTTACATGGATAACGAAAATTACACAAACTAGCATCTGTTGTTACATTCTCTTTTGTATAATGGTCAAAATAAACGTCGTTTGTTTTGTGATAGCTCAAAATGGGATTATAATATTGGAAATAATTTTTGTTCATTGAAGAAAAAAATTAGAAAATAGAAAAAAACTAATGAAGTTCATGCATCAAAATTCAATTGAGTTGTATTAATTTTAAAGATAAATTAAACATTGTTTAAAACATTATGTACTAAGTTGCATATACATGCATTGTTGTTTTTAGTAAACGACAAATATTTTCAAATTCGTTTTTTGAATGTCTTTACTTAGAAATCGCAAAATAAATATTAAACATTATTTTAATAGAATAGAAACGTAAAACCGCCTAGTAAAAAACCTCCCTTAACCTTTTTTTAGATCAAAACGATATACTAGTTCACACAAGATGTCACGTGATCACGAGTACCTGTGCCTGTAAAGTCATCAGATATGCGAGCCACTGTTTGAGCTTCCGGTGGGGAACGAACCCCCCGCCGGTTGCAAACGCGTGCCGATGTAAGTGTTTTATCGCAAAGATGACATAAAGATATCGATAACAATTAAATTCGACTAAATTATGACAATTCCCAGAGGAAAATTCAGTACCTAGATATAAACGGTTGTAAAAGTTAAATACAAAAGGAGAAATAATTACGTTTATATACCACAAAAGATCAAAAAGAGAAATACAATCTTCACAAAAAGAATACAAATTAAAAATTTTCGTCAAAATTGCCTTCTAATTATGGTCGTACTTTTTTAAAAATGTAGTAAATATAAGTAATGATTATGATTACTGCTGGATGAAAGTTGAAATCGTCAAAATTCCCCGATGGCAAAGAGAGAAAGATAGAAAGCGTTTAATAAGGCGGTGTGAACCGGTCGGGTCGGAAGGTTAACCGCGGTTAGTACCACACCACCACAATGATAAAGTTAAGACTCATAACTACTAACTGATGTGGTCTGGGAGGACGGTCGCTTTGAATAATGGCCAACTAATGTTGGGGCCACGTGGC
>QDEB01044289.1:11083-59888 GCA_004193795.1 Asbolus verrucosus | reverse complement strand
CTTTTGAACGAAATGTTTGTTTTTCCAAGTAAAACCTGAATGTACTAGAACAGTTCAGAATTTCAAACGCTTTTTGACGATTAAATAATGAAATAAATAAATAATAATAATAAAGTACGTTATGAAAAGATGGATGACCCATTTTTAAGACATAAATGAAAATTTTTACTCGTATACTGTGATTAGTCATTTTTCACAACGTTTTCGACTCTCGTAAAGTAATAAAAGCACGATAAAATCATGGACTAAGATTTTAAACCACTCGTGAGCGGTGATTAATTTGATTACAAAAAATCTCCTGAGAAAATGACAGTGCTTCAACAGAATTAGTGACTACGTTGACGATACACCAAAAAAATTTTTTTGCAACTTTATTACATGTATTTACAAAAATTCTTTAACGCTGACAATTAACATAGAAGAATATACTTAAGTATATTCCTCTATACAATTAGTTAAATTAATTAAACATGGCCAAAAAGGTTAATACCAAAATTTCAGACTTTATTTGCGATTCTCTAGGAAAATCAAGAAAAAATTATGGTATTTTAACAGAAAAATTAAGACAGAACAAAAGTTTCCTTAATTGTATGATAATGACTTTTTCCAACATAATTTAATAACTCGCACGTGACTAGCCCGAAAAGAAAACAGAAAAAGCTAGTCAAATTTGGCGCCAAATTGACAAAAAACATGTTGATTTCCAAAAAGTTTTATTTATTTACCGATTATTGTTAATTTTAAATTTCATTTTACAATGCAGGGATACGTTTGAGGTTTTTGTTCGAAACTTCCAAAAAGTGCAACCTGCAAACACTTCGTTTAAGGGATTAGTTGGATGATGGCACGATGGAAAAAACCCCGTTAACCCCGTTGGGTGGTTTTACAAAGAATTAAACGATGAAATTATATAATGACCAAATTACTCAGTTTACTAAATTTTAATTGGAAAAAAATTAATCCTAAATTTACAGATTGCTATTCGAAAAGCCCAATGGTAATTACGTCATCATAAACATTCAGAAATTTTGTGGAAATTCCAACATAGCTGGAAAGAGTCTAACTACTTTGCATAATAATCAAATCCAATCAACCGGTGGATAAGAAGAAATTAGAGAAATTAATTATAATATAGTCGGTGACGACAGTGACAACAGACTCATTAAATAAAACAAAAATCAAATATAGTGGGAGATAAGCTTGTTTCAGTAATTATTTCACACAGCCAATTATATTAACTGTCCATCTAATTGACAACACAAAAATATGCAACTAAGTGTCTGGAATATAAGTTTTTATTTTGAAATTTAAAATATTTTTCTGGGAAATTCATTTTTTTGTCAATATAAAGTAATGTTGTTTTCAAAGTTACTTACCTCACAATACAGTTCTAATTTCTCTATATTGATGCGCAAAATTATTACTACCAAACCAGTGTGTGCAAATATGTGAATTTTTTTACTACTTTTTGTTCTGCTTGTCCTGTTCGGACATTTTTCACTTACTTATACTAATTCAAAAAATTGAATTTTTTGATTTAGTATACCATCTATAAAATTTCCGAATTTAAATTTCTGCGAGTATTTCAGGGGCAATTTTTTTATCTTTATCACCAACAATTGCAATCTAAATATAAGAAATAATGCTTCGTCAATAAAAAAAATAATAAAAACAATAGTTACATTACAATCTAAAAATGTAAAAGAATTTTTACTTTTTAAAAGACAGTTTCCAGGAAGATATTTTTTGCACAATAATTGGTGGTTTCTTAAGTTTAATAACAATATATCAAATCCAAAACAAAATAATACATAACAAATTCACCTGTAATAATAAAAAAAATGATAACATATGAACTTCTCGGAATCTTCTTAATGATAATAATTTAATTCGTCGAGACAGAGCTGTTTATGCATTAGCAATATTAAACAACTAAACCACAGATAATGAATTAGTAAGAACTTTGTTTTGTCATTTTGTACACTGGTAAGAAATTATTTTTCTTTTTCGAGGCTACTACAACCGTTATGAAAAAATAAATACGGGCTTACCTTCTTTGCCTTTAAACCTCTTGACCGGTGGTGTCCTCTTATTCTTGTCTATTATGGGAATATTAACAGGCAGATTGGTTCCATCTTTGTTTTTCTCCATACGTCCAGCAACTGAAAATTTCTCTGCATCCGATTTTTCCACGCGATTCTTCCATTGTTTGGATGCTGCATCAAGCTCGTCTTTCTTGATTTCCAAAATTGATTTTTCAGACAGTTCATCCTGACCAAAAAAGAGGAACGTATACCACACCAGTACAACAAACAACACAGCAATAACAACTTCCAATAACATTGTGAGTTTAACTATCAAAAAGAGTCTCCCGCAAAGATGTGCGCACTTTATCTTGGCACGAGATTCTTTCGGTTCACCCACTTACAACGTTATTATTGATGACTTTATAATTATGAACGCGGTATTTATTATTAAAGTTGTTGGTGATTAATAATTCTGTTTTCCAATAGCAGATATTTTTTTGTAATCGATTGGCTCTGTTACTAACATGTCACTCAACATTTAATTCCTAACTGAGCGTTGGCAATCTATTTATGATGACACATGCACAGCGAGGTAAATAAAATGGCAGGCGATAAAGGTTTCCGGTTAAAATGCGATAATGTAAGAAAAGACGAACTCACACTGAATACGATTTTACCTCTTCCGACATTAATGCTATAGAAGAATAGGAAGTTCTTGGTTATTGTTTTATAATTTTAATATAATTACTAGCGAAAAATATGTAAATTATATATTGTTAACATGTCTTAATTTACTTTACATATATGAATTTCAAGTTTTCTAATAAATTTTTAAGCAGTAATCTAATTATAACGTTGTTTAGTTATAATTTGCAGTTTGCAGTAAAAATCACAACCAAATGTGCGACACGTTATAGTGAAATTTCACAATTCATCCATGAATTTCCGCGATCATCAACATTGACCAATATTTCATTTCCTCTCTACAGAAATAATAAATTATCTTCACAAAGGATACGGATATTTCTTTAATGTTCCAATTGCTAAAAATACGAAAGGTGTAAAGGAAATAACACGTTAATACTTGTCGGAAACTGTATGGTTCTGATTGGTTAAACAAGTTAACATTAAAAAGTTGTGCAAAGACGTTAAAACATGTTAAAACAACAATTTAGATGAATAATATTTCGTAAGCGGATGAAGATACGAATCAATATTCCTAAGGTTTATTAAGGTGGTGTCGTAATTCATAAACACTGTTTACACTGATCACACGCAGGCTGGACTTGAACAAGCATAAACTTTAAGCAGTAGAAACTATTTTCCTCTTTATCATAAATCGATTTCAAATAAACTCGGGGTACTTCATATGAAAAATAAATCAATATACTTTATGAGACCATTGTAATTACTTAGGACACGAGTCACATTAAAGAAAAAAATCAGTTCAAGACAGTGTCAATAACCATTTCAAATTTATACTTTTTGTGTCTCATGATACGTAAAAAAAACTTTTTTTTTAGTTAAATTGTTTTATATAAGATGTAGTATGGCCAAAATTTTTACCACTGACAAAGTTATAAATTTGAAAGAGTTTACTTAAATAACAACATAAATTTTGGTAGCATCTTGAAGCCCCTTTATACAATATAAATACAAATGTACGAAATTTTCTTTAAATTTGATAAATAAAATATTGAACAAATTATAGTCAAACCTAAAAGCTTGAGGGACAAAATCTGAGACAATTGCACATGCACAAAGTTGAAACACAAAATGAAAATTTCAATAGCGTAAGACTGTTGCAAAGAGACAATCTAGTTCAGATGTGAAATTGACGAAACTAGGGAAGAAATTTTTGTTGGCATCTATGTCTATGACGATCAACAAAATGCCAATAATATCATTCAGTTGTTATGGCTCTCATTACAGTTTTCACATATTGAATTCGTTAAATTATAGAATTTAATGTAAATTTACTTTGTGAAATTGTGATCATACGTTCTTTTGTATGCGTCAAATGAGATAAAATTGATGTCAAAATATTAAACTCTTAAGCAGCTGATGGATTTGATTTAGTTGGGCTAGCCAATCTGTAGGAATGAAAATTACCGGTAAGCTTACAAATTTAAACCGAGACAAATGCAAATGTCTTTTATTAATACTCAAATTCAGATCTATGAAAGGACTCTTATTGAGTGAAATTGCTTTCATTCAATATAAATTACCATATTACAATACAAAATATTTTTATAAACGTGAATTCACCCCTGGGTGATTCCACGTCAAATCTAATACTTTGAAAATTCTATTTTTCTCGCGATTTATTGTCATAAATTTGGTCTACACTATAAATGAGAAGACGTGTATTTTTTGAAACTATGTATAATAGCCATGAAATACTGAATGTTGAAAAATGAGGCTAATCATAACGCGCTAAGTTTTTTAAATTAATGTATCTCTAAAAGTATTCATACCATGATTTTATAATTGTAATTGTCATAAAACAAACTTTTGATGTATATAAGGTGTAATTATGACATTAATCATAATCCCCGTTTAATTGTCTATAAAATAGCAATTTTCAAAATGAAAAACGAATGGAATCGATCAACAAATACTTTTTATATATGGCTCTGCGTGTCAGATTCAATTTAAGCAAGGGCCATACTCGAATATTCTATTTATTAGCATACAACGCAACTTAAATATGTTTTAGTCGATTCCATTTGTTCTCCATTCTGACGAGGATTTTGCCCACATTTTTCTTTTAGTTTTACAGGCGTAAGTTGATAATAAAATTTACTTTTAAAATTTAAATTTCATTATAACAAGTACATATTAATTCCGCGATTACATCTTAAAAATATCCAACAAAAAATTGTTTTATGACGACTACGATAACGGTAACTTTAAAGTTGTGGTATGAAAACTTCTGGAGACACATTAATTTAAAAAACTTGGTGCAATCAGCATTCAGTATTTCATAACTATTTTACACAGTTCAGTACAGATCAAGTTCATGGTAATAAACCGGAAAAAAAATTGAGTTTTAGAAGCGTCCGATTTGACCTGGATCCCCCCTATATTGAATTTTAACAAGTACATAGATCATTTTAAAAAATTACCTAACTGATAAATTATTTTGTGCAAAGTTATTCCGTCTAACAATAAGTATATTGTGTAAGTATTGTACATTATACATAATAAATATGGAATAAAATTAATTACGATAATTTCATTAACAACAAATTAAAGATGAGAGTTAAGATCCATAACAATGGAACTGATAACTTTTGAGAAGATTAGTTAATAATTCTACGAAAGTAGTATTAAGTATTTAATGATTATTGGAAGTTATAAATTAAGATCCTTTTTAGAAAAGGTATTTTACCATGTAATAAAATAACAGAACCGAAAAAATGTACTCCCAATTTACAGGTGACCTTAACGAAAATATTGATTTTAATTCTTCTAAAGTAAGTATTTTTGTTCAACAAATACATTATTAACATTATGTTGATTATTACATGAGGCCATAAATTGATAAAATGAAAGTAAAATACTCTGAAACGATCAACATACATATAACTACTCTCAAAGATATTTTACTTCATTTTTAAAGTTTTATCTTAAATTTTCACATGGTTTAAACCAACAGAGTTGACAATCAACAATAATTTTCAAGAAATTGACATCCTCAAACTTCTTATATACATGAATATTATATTTGAGGTATTTTTGAAACATATAAATTATCAATTATTGTTTTCACAACGGTACAGCGTGTTTTTGGAAAAAAAAACTTCTAATATTTATTGGGTTAAATACATCACAAATAATTCTTCAACAATGTATGTAAGCAAAAATTCTTACTTTTTTAATGTCTTTATGAACTTAAATTGCATATCCTGCAATAATCTTTTCTAAAAAAAAAAAACTATGATACACTAAACGTAAAGTACCACTAGAACCAAAGTCATATATCGATCGAAAGTTTGGGGAAAAAAGGCTTTAGGAATTTATTGTAGAGTGTATCAAATTTTAAAAAATTGTATGATTTTCGACACAAATGAAAACAACAATAAATATGGTGTAACTAGAGTGCATAATTATCGATATACAGATTATTTCAAATTTCATTCAAATTGGAATAACAAAAGGTGTAAACTAACCTAATTTCATAAAAAAAAAAAATAGAAAGTTTTAAAAAATAATAAAGCGGTTATCGAGACTTCAGACTGTTACAATGTATTTAAAACCATCACTTATGATCATTGCATTGACTGATAACATTTGTTTGGGTGGTTTTAAGTATACGATGCGTCCACGACAGGTTAATAAACCTTCTTATTAATTTAGTAAATAAAAATGTAAAAAACATAAGTTTCAATTAGAATAACTGTTAACTTCAACACATAACTTACTTCTAAATTAACACATAATCCTGAAAAATGCGGTACATCTTAAAGACGTAATAAGTAAATAACAAGTCTTCTAATTTAAAATACTAAATAAAACTAGTAACGATGTCAATTTCCTTTTTAAATAAATGCAATTAACGTGCAGAAGCTGCTCGCATATTCTAAGATAGTAAATTATCAAACTGGTCACGGATGAATTTCATAAGATAATCTACTGATTGGTGAATCATCTTAGGTTTTTTGGATTTTTACAACAATAGAGAGAGATATATATTTATGTATCATAAAAACTGTGTTTTCTATGACGAATGTAATTATATAAATGTTTAATTTTACCTTGAAAGACATGGTACACTAAAACAAAACACCCAAACTTAACCTATTTTCACCTTTTACTGATAGTGCGCTTTATTTTCGATTTTATCGATATTCACATGAAAACATCCGATTTCAATTCCTTTAAAAATAATCACAATTGGTTCCTTATCAGGACAAAGTTAAACAATACTTAAGAGCGCCATTATTCAAGTACCTAATAATAACAACATTTCAATAATGTTTGTTTACATCCTAACTCCCCACCGTAACTCTAGATAGCGTGTATTTGAAAATTTACTTACATTGTACTTATTCATATTTAAAAGCTTCAATTCATCATTGCAATTGTTGTTCTGCTGCACGCGCCTCTTCCAACTGGACTCGCCGCTTTGCTGCAGCTTCGCCTGAATTTCTTCGATGGCCCGAGGCATTGCTGATTGAGTTTGAGATCTTCGAATTGCGGTACCTTTCCTATTTGTTGACTCACTTTCATCCCCGAAGGTTGTGTGACTTTTGCTTTTGGACAGAACACTTTCCAATGCTTGTCTGAAAAAATATGGAACTGTCTTTACGATAATTTGGACAGGTGGCAGAGATAAAACACACAAACAGAATGAATGTGGTAAATGTTTACTTAATACGCGTACTTTACAAAATTAAAAACCTAAATAAAGTGTGTCACTCGTAAATATCAGAATTTCTCCAAAGTAACTAGATAACAGATTGGTTCGTCTAATTCTGCATCCTCGCATAATTCTCAGAAATACAATGCATACGCTGTAATATAGTGGTGTTAATAATTGCCTATTAAAATAATGACGCGAATGGATAAATCCATTGAGAGAATAGAAGAAAGACATACAACACACGTACTTCACGCGCAAGTAAAATATTAAATGTGGCAACTCATTAAACTAATGACACCAAAACTGTATTTAAAAGCAAGGTCATGGTTACATTATAAATAATAGTCCAAATAAATAAACGGATGGAAAGCGATTAGTTATTCCACATCCGATTGCAAAAAACTTGAGTTTCTTTGTTGCAGCGCACCTTTCTAAAGTCAATAAGAATCAGTTTCAGAAAAAATAACAAATACACCGAAAAATTGTTTTAATTAGCCAAATGCACGAAATTCGCACGACATGCGAGCCAATTTTTAATAACTATGGCTCATAAAGCAAATATAATTGTTTGCGAAAAAGAATTCCAGAAAACGTGTTGTTGGAAACCATGCTTACATGCTCGGTATATCTTCAAATAAGCAAAAATACTGCGACCGGAATATTTAATGCTGGCGCAAAAATGGATCAAAGTTTTCCATGGTCCCTCGGGAAACGGCGTAAAGGCCACCAGTTTGACCTTAATAAAAGAACGTAAACTGTCACGAACGACGCCACCCTAAAAATAAAAGAGATCGGAGGAAGTTCAAGAACGTTACCCTTTCGGTTCGTGGGAAGGGCGTAATTAATGAGACGTTAAAAAGAACTCAATAGTGTCAACTGAGTCAGGAAAAACGTCACATCTGACGTGACAAATAGACAAGAGCCGTTCATTTAGACCCTTCTATGTTACACTGTCCGTTGTTGGGTTTATTGATCGCTATTATAAATGTTTGTCTGGCGCCCTTTGCACTGTCTGCCACTGATATTGCGTTTAGGCCAGCTAGGAAAGGGTTTCGTAATCGGGAAGTTTGAAAATTAAGTGGAGTTTCGTGTCCCCGGCTGAACTTACTCGAAGTTTAAGCCCCCACCGAGTGATAATGATCACAGACACATTCGCAACATTCAAGAACAAATGAAAACTTAATAACTACACTTTCATTTTATAATCCATCAAACAATGATTAATCGGAAAAAAAATACGATAACACTTTGAACTGAGTTTATCCGATAAGAGTTATGTAAATATGCAATTCTACTGATACATCATCGTTCTACACAAATAGATGATAAAGATCTTTATGACTTTATTCACAATATAAAAAACTCAATTGTAATTAACTTTTCGAAAAGTACAGATGGTTCAGAATGAATTCGTTGAAGTTTACAGTCATTACCTTTTTGATTGTTCCCGTTTACATCTCCTTTTAAGGTAAAACCTTCCACAGAAATACTGCAATGTATCTGATAAGAAATTTAATTTGTTATTAAGCACGTGACGACCAATTTAAGAGAGTGTGTCTCTGAATATATGATCTTGAAAATGGGTTATGTGTACGATTCTCAACTTTTACAAGAATTCCAGCGTAAAAGCTTTATATTCCGTTTGATGTACGAAACCACTTCTTTTACATATCAAACAAATTAGAAAGCTTCATTTTTTATTTTGACTGTTTCATATTGTACAGCTAGTCAGTGAAAGTTAAATACGGATTAAATTTGGTAATCGTAGTTTGTATTTATTGCAGAATTACTAGAGCATTTATAAGATGATCATTTATTTGCTTACATTACATTAACCACAACAATACGATAAAAAATGTGTTCCTATTCCTATCATTTCGTGTTACCACTGGTAACATGAATTTCTCATTTCAAATATGATCACGGCATTATTATAATGAAACAATTAGAACATGTTTTTAAATCAAATTTATCAACTAAAACCTATAATAACCTCTATAATTTTTACATTATAAAAATGTTAATTACTTTAGGGTTGATGTAGTGCTAAAAATACATGTTAAGGTTGGAGCCCTCTAGGTTCGAATCAGGTTAATCCAATAAACACAATTATTTTAATTCGACTGAATTAGATGGAAGAGTAATCGTTACGGTTCGTCAGTCCTGAATAAATTAACAATTTCTTGTGAATATAAGACGAATAAATCGTTATGTCCAAATAAATCAATACTTTAACGAATGTATCCTTTAAGATCATTAAAAACTTTTTATTAAAGGCAAAAAATACATACCCCTATCATTTTCGGAGATATTCTTAAAACTCTACTGTGGTATGGTTATGAAGACATGAACAAATGACGGGCTCAAGATCGGTCACAAAACATTATTTGTAGCATCGAGTACCAGGTAGTGACAGCTGCAGTGCTGTACGCGCACTGAAATAGTTGACGCGACTACAGGAGCTGAATATGGACTAAAATCGTTGTTCACTGCGCTTGGTCTTCATGTCTGATTATGGGGGACTCTCCTAACACTACACGTGCAAGGATGGCATCGAGGACCCACTTTTAATTGTTCCAATGTATCTCATTTCATTAACAGGACACAAAAATCGATAGGAAAATGAGTGAAATTCAGAATTTTCTCATACGGAAATAACGGTAGACAAAATATTAATAACCGGTGACCTCACGAAATTAAATGTGCTGATAACAATGGTTGATTTTCTCAGTGTTTAACATTAAAAAACTGTAATAAACCATGAAATTAACCCTCCCACGTGATGCATTATAGTTGAATTAAGTTGGTCCAAAATCGACAGTTATATAGTTTTCCCAAATTCGTAACTTGTAATGGCCTCCCATCTAATTAACTGATTAGCTAATAAACAACAAACATCTTCAGCTCGTTCTGCGCTTAAAAGGCGATCCCTGCAAGGATGGATTTAAATACTCGCCATGCTCATTCCATTTAAGATTTTTTCGACATTATAATTACGGTTAAAAATGACATTTCATCACGAGCTTGCCATTTCAACATCAATTGACTCTGTGTACATCGTGAATAATGGATAACCACCAAGCGATTTATAGTAACTAGTAATCCCACTCGCACTGTTGCAAGAAGGGTATGAAAGTATGGCAGGATTCCCGATGAGATTTTTACAATGTCGTAATCGTTACGAAATTCCATTTTCTGAATTATTTATTTAAAATTTCACACTTGTTTCACCAACACTTGAAAATTATTTAAAATTGAAAATAGGTGAAACTATTTAAACCACCTTATTAAGTAATGTTAGATAATCATCACTACTTTCGGAGTGATTGAAAACACACATTTTTTTCGGGGACGCACGAGAACAATGTGAAAAGAAACAAAATTATGTTAAACTGTTTAAGCGAAAACGTTATGTACCTGCTTGCGTACCCGTACATTTTCAGAAGATAACAGCACAATACTCTTAAAAGCAATTACCTGAACAACACACATTTTACATTGGGTCAAGTGCAAGGAAGGTTTAACCGGCTTCAAGACTTCATTAGAGGCGTCACTACCTGGAACTACTTTATTATCTTGGGTAAATTATTTTTATGGTTGGAAAGTGTTTGTTTAGGAACTACCGCTACCCTCTGATAAGTACCTGCAAATCAAATGCTGTCTACAATCTCCTGTTATAATAATAAAAAGTATTCTTTCAAAAACAGCTTCAAGCAATATTGGTAATAAACTGAGGCAAAAATGCAATTTTCCTCAAATAATTCAAATTCTTACTTTTTATTTTACTTTAGATCTCAACGGAGTACAACTTACTGTCAAAAAGAAAGTTCGTATTTAATACAATATTCTTCTTTCCCTGTGTTAGTGTAAACCTAATACTCTTTATCTAAAAGGTCAGGGGAAACATTTTTTAAAATTTTATTATTTTTCTTGAGAGCAACAGAAATGAGGCAGGCTTAGTGTAGTTCAACAGCGTTGAAATTTAGAAACTTTCAGGTATTTTTAGTTTTGTCGGAAATATTTGTGTCAATCAAAATAATAATAAAAGCAATATGAAGTAACAGCGCTGCTGATACCGAAAGCAAATATTTCGCAAATCTATCTATAAATCTATAATTTAATACACAATTTCAAACTCCACTTTACGATTATTCTGCACATAGTTTTCACCAAATTCATCGTTTATCGTTAGGAAGTTACGTTTTTCAGCTCCGCTGAATATAAAATATATTTTGTCATGACATAACATGTTTATGAAAACTTTCTTCAAAATTATCATTTATTTTTAAGTCTTCCTTTGATAAAATTTGTTAAAAAATAGGTAATAAGCATCAGTTCCAGCGCAAATCTTTTTTCCTACAGAACAGTGTTACATATACACGATTCTTATCCTAATGTGCTCTGGAAATTTCACCCTTATAATTCTAGTGTATCTGTACTACTATTTAAGGTAAATTGATGTGATTACTTGGTTGCCTAAAAACTAAAAATATCAAATTTACATTCTAGCACAAATCCAGAAATTGGAAGGTGACAAATCTATATGTAGAATATAGTCTGTTCAACTGACATCCGTACTGTCAAACTGACAATATGTTAGCACTACATATAAATTTCTGTTAGAAATTTTAACTAAATTGTTAACATTACTCTGGGGCAGTTTCACATTAGACAGAGATTACATCAAAAATTTTCTATCAGTTAACACGGAGGATGACAAAGCATACAAAAGGATTCTCCTTACTTGTTGAGAAAAAGAAAGCGGTAGTTAATTTCTCTAAGGAACTAAGCTGTTAATTTGAAGATTAGGACGAACAGAATTGTATGAATTCGCAGCTAATATCTTTTTGGTAAAAATTAACTAAGAAATACATATGGCTTTTATATATTAACTTTCATTTTACACCTTACGAGTATATGCAAAAAGATTCAGAATTTGACTGCGATGAGAATACCAGTATTTAAATAATATGAAAAATGAAAAACTATATTGTGCTGCTGTTAGTAAATCAGTTCATAAATTTAACGATTAAAACCAAAACACAATATTGCAACTAAGATGTTCGATATTTAATTTAGTGCTTATGCATTTGTTGATTCAAATAGGATTCTACCCTAGTTTCGGTTTCTCCGACGTTGATGATAAGTTTGTACAGTCAGTAAAAAAGTGGTAATTTTTGCATATATCCAAGAAAATGTTTACAAATTTGACAGTGAGATTGAGGATGTCAGTTGAACATGTACACCTTGTACATCAATGCAATGAGGGTTAAAATTCAGGGACCATTAAAAAATGAAAATTATTAATTTCCAGGAAAACCAAGACAAAAAAAAACAGATCAACTTTCAACAGGTCAACTTTCAATTTTCAACATCACCGATAGTAAAACTTAACGCACATTTTTTCTCCACCCCACATATCGTTGATTTCGAAAAAAAATTTCAAAAATGTTTATATTCAGAAATTAACGGAAAGTACCATTTGTTTTCGATTTTACTGGTGATGAAATCAAATTTTGTTATCGTTAACATGATACAGAAATTTCATTAAATATGAGAAATCAACAAAAAATATAATAAAAGAAAGTAAAGTACCATTTTCATACTAAATTCAACATAAGAGCAAAAATTTGCCAGTTCAAAATAACCACGTTCAAGTCTGTTTCGAATTACTAAATTATAAACAAAAAACTAAAAAAAAAATGTATGTGTTAACTTTCGGAACCTCACGTATCAAGTATGTATAACAGAGCCAAACTTACGAATCTGTCAAAAATCATCAGCAAGGCAGTGAAACTGTTTTTCGTCAAGAAGTGGAATAAAGAAAAAATAATTACCATTTTTCATTTTTTAGATTTAAAGTTGTTTTCCTTTACAATATTCCAAATGTTTTAAACAAATAATTGTTAAATTATTATAACTAACTATACCATACACATTTAATTATGACCGTAAACATAATCATTTTGTAAACGTTAAATTTTTAATCAGAAATTGACGTTGACTGTTACTGAATCGCATTTCATACACGTGAACGGAATTAAGTCATGGGATTAGACAATTTTTAGTAGACCTGACTCTATTTATTTCAGATGTTCAGAATTACGTCTATATTCGAAAAATAATATTTAAAAATTGATATTACTTTCCACAAAATTGGAAAAATAGTTATTTAAGAAGGTTTTATGAGTAAGAAAATTAAATTACATAAAACATAACTTCGTATCTATGAATATGTAACAGATGCTAACATTTCCAGTTTTTCAGCATTTTGTGACGTACATATTTTAAATTTTGATGTTCCAAAGTAAAAAAGAGGTAATTGGTGACATATTTTAATCCTTATTTTGTATTCATTTAATCCATCCCTCTTCATAAACATTCACAAGTTGGACAAACAGATTGTGAAAATCGCTTAACAGTTGCAAAAGTTTCTCCATAATAAATCATCGAGTATCACTTGCAAATGGCATGCCAACTTATTATAAATATGGCAATGAACGCACGAGATTTCTTTTTCTTTTTAATATATAAATTGTAATTCAGAAACGTGATGAAAGTGCTACGATAAAACAAGATACAGTTATCTGTCAGACCTTGAATTATGCTTACAAATAGGTAAAATATTTTATAGAGGATTTTTAACAGGTGTGGTGCGATTATCCGGAAGTATACATTTCAAATCCCATTGAACTCACAAACAAACTTACCCATTTAAGTAACGAATGACGGAAGTCATATTTAAAGAGACCATCAACACATTAAGTTGTTTCAAATTTAGAACAATCGAAAAACTGATGCTAGTTTAAAAATGAACACAAATCGAAACAGAACTAAATATCAAGATGTACTGCTTAGTTGAGTTCAGACTGCAACAAACGCCGTAATGCAATATTAAAATACACCTACCCGTTGCAACGGCCATAAACGATTTAACAACCTCGGCACTGATTAATTCTTGAAAAAATTAGCTAATAATTAAGACCTGCCCTGAGAGAAATCGATAAATGTAATCCCGGTATGAAGCTTCTTCAAGGCTAGCTTTAGAGAGTACTCCACAAGCATCCAAGACAAAGTAACGAGCTTGATTAATGCAAACTATAAACTTCCAAGGGTTTGGTCGTTTGTCTATTATAAAAGTGTTTACTTGCACCTGCATCTATGCGATGGTAATTACACAGGTATTAGCGACGACTCTCCCTCTCTCTTGGCTTCATTTCAGTTTTGATTGAACCCCGCGATACGGAACTCACGAGCTGCTTATTTTGTAATTACGACAATAATGGCCTTGACGACCTATCTACCAGATAAGAAAAGTTGCAACTTGCAACAACTATCAGTAAACACATCTTGTCGAATAACAATGGTGTTAATTTCGAATGCCAAAAGTGTTAATATCTCACTGATCAGACTGTTAATTAACTTAAAATGAATTAAACTTGTATTACTTTCATTTCAGGTCAATAATTTTAGTGAGCCGTTTGTTTACAAAACAAAGCGAAATTATGTAAAAACCGTTAATAATTATCGTTTCAATGCAAATTATCCAGCATGAAATGAATGCGCGCGTACGCATAACCGATGGTTATTGTGGTTAATCTAAAACTATTGGCAACTACTGACCCCAAACATTTAAAAATTCTACACTAGGTTGCCATGTAGGCTTCTTCGCTAAAAATACAAACGCGACATCCACCTACTGTTAAAAATAAAATGTGAAAATACTCACTTGACCTTCAGTTTGTTTTCATTCTTAAAAATGCTCCGAATTTCCCGTCCGCCAGAAGAGTCTCCATCTGAAGTCGTTTCACTGTTCGACTTCCCCAGCTTACCCAAAATTGATTTTTTTGTTACAGTTCCGTCTATTCTGAATTCAGGGCTTTTGACACTGTATGGTACACTCGCGGTTTCCGAATCCGACGCGGAATCATTGCAGGAAATACCTTCGTCGTAAGTAACGTCGGTGGTTTCGGTTTTCAAGATCGACCGTCGGTTCACGTTGTCATAATCAAATGAACCATCGAAGGAATCGCGTTTTTTAAGTGCCGATCTCGGGTGTGGAGAAGGAGAATCACCCCGAGTGCGGATGCTACCAAAGGAGGACTTCAAGATGCCCCTTCTTTCGTTTGTTTTTTCACCATGTCCTTCGTCCTCTGCAAACAATCAAACAAAAAATAATTCCAAGACGATGAACTCCCGCATTAGAACAGTACAAAATTAAAAACACTGGACATTAACAATTAAAGGATTCTTTAGAGATAAAAGCTCCACAGCAATGTTGTTGTTACTTACATTCAACAAATAAGTAATTAAAATTATTCTATTTCAAACTAAGACTACCATTTCTTCTATTTTACTTATTTAGATACTAAATAAACTCATGTATAAATATGAATAACGATTACGTCAACTATACATATAAAATTCAATATTTTTAATCACTGCGTATTAATACGGTGTATGAGCCCTCAAATTTATCTTAGAAGTTTCTAGGAAGCCTTATAACCATCTGAATTTATATGTAAATCTTCGCAATATTCACAAATTGCTATGATTACTTGATACATTATAAATTCTCTGTGATTGGTATTTTGCTATAACAAAAAATATCCTATAAAACACAACTTCACAGTTACAAGCAAGTAAAAAATCTGCTGACAACTTACACACACTTTTCCTTTAACTGATAACAGATAAACGTGACCTACACATGCCTAAGCTTTAAAAAAATGTGAGCGAAAGTTTCTTATTATTAATAAAAAAAATATGTATAAAAAAAAAGCACACCTAAAGCGTAGGTAGTGGTGGGGATACAGCGTGCAGTTTCGACTTCGTCTGAAGTAACAGGTTGTGTTTGAAATCGATTTAGGCGACGCCTAGGAACTTCTCGTCTTTGTGGATTATTTTCTTTCACCTTGACGTTAAATAACTTGATTCTTTCGAACAAGCTTAGATTAGAAGGTTCGGCTTCATCTTTGTCTAATCAAACAAACAAGCAACAAAAAAAAATAAAAACCAATGTAGATAAAATTTGAAAAATATACAAGCAACAGAAAAATTAATCATGCAAACCTTCAGAATCGTCGGAATTTTTGTTCATCCTGGAAGCTTCTTGGACTTCGTCATAAGTAACCGGTTGTGTGCAAAATCTCGTTGATGTGGACCTTTCTGATGGAGAACTCTTGCGATTACGGTATTTTTGCACTCCTACACTACCTACATAACAATAGAGCAGAATTACACATCAACCTGAAGACAGAAATATTGAAATCCGGATTACTTATTAGTATTCAATGGGCAACTTAAGCCATTAAAACAGTGTAAAAGCATTGTTTGCTTTCATATAGTCCATATAAATATGTTAAAATTTATTGACCTCATTCAAAATTTGCATACAGATGCAATGCAGAATAGGGCAAAACTGGAGAAAAGTTATGTCACTTTAAGTGTCCTTATTAAGGAAATCACTTTTTAAGTAGTTTTTATCCCAAACTCACCTCTTCCTAGCTTCATCTTCTGCGCCTCTTCTGCAATAGCTTTCATTTGCAATTCCAATCTGTTCGGTTCCAGTTTGGCTGATCTTGATGAAACTTCCAAAAGTTTATCCTCTTCTTGATCGAGTTCTAGTCCGTCTCCAAGAGACTGGAAAGCTGAATCGGAAGACATCTTGCCGCAAACACCACTATCTGGACTCGTATTATGAAGCGAAGACAGGAAGCTGTTTAGATTGCTATCATTTTCTAACGAAGACGTGAAATCGAGAAGAGAATTTACACTTGTGTTAGTGACTGGAGAGCAAATGGGACTCGATTTTGGAAGCAACGGAATATTTTCTAATGGAGGACTCCTCACGAAGTTCAAACTAAAGAAAATATAAACATTTCAATCCGTTATCAATGAATCGAAACTAGAAGTTTATTTTTAAACTGACGTGGGTAGATACCGATCATAATAACGATGTTTCAAACAGAAAAAAAATGTCGCGTGAATGTTTATTTTCTTGATTACAACTTACCAACCGTATTTCACTGTGTCAATTAAAAAAAATCGAATTTAATACGCGCAAATTGGTAGCTTTCGCACTGCTTGCTTTTACTAAACTGTAGACTTGGTGGAACACTAAATCTAATTTTAGCCAATACTTTGGCAACCAAATCGATATAAAATCTTTCAAAATTACCACGAATACCGCCCATTACCAAAATAATAATTATTATTGACAATTCTCTTTCCTCGGCGGCTTTTCTTCATCCAATTATTTCGTTAAATCTTAAAAGTATCTTAAAATAGCGCGCGGAAATACTGTGCTAAATTTAAATGATTTGACTTCAAGTTTTTTGTCTCTTTGTGTGGCGGCTTATTTTAACAGGGCAGACTGACAAAGAAAACTACAAGACTCGACTACTTCAGCGGTCATTAGCAAGTAGGAAATAGTCTCGGAAGCAGTAAACAGGCTATAAACCATCATTATATACACAACTGATTTCAAAGAAATGATCATAACCGCTGCTTTTGTAATCAAAAGAAACTTTTATATTTTCTTACCTGGCTTCAAGTTCATTGGAAGTAACTGGTTGAGTCCTATATCTATCACTACTTCTTTTTAGGCTGGATTTTTTGGGAATAGCCCCGGTAGATGTGCTACTTTCGAAATTCATCACAAGTTCAGAAACAGACAATGGTCTTGGTTTTCTAAGTTGTCTATCTTCTTCTTTAAGAGGTAAATCAGTACTGACATTGAATTCTGCACAAATAGTATGAGATCTTCTGGAGCTCCTATGTCTGATTACTACATCGTTATCGATCCCATTGCGATCCCCACAAAACGACAATCTAGGTCTAGTTCCTTCTTCTCTACAACCATTTTGTTTGAGTATTGGTTTGACATCACATTCATTATCATTAGACATGTTATGTTTGAAAATGAATGGCCTACTTTCCATACTAGACTCAACACTTTCACGCTCAAGCGAATTTCTAGACGTTTTTAAAATAGGCTTCTTAGGTCTTTCATCACAGTCGTCAGTATCAGTACTAGATTTTTTCTTTAAGATTGGTTTAGGAGCTTCCGAATGAGAACTCTCACTATACGAATGCTCCTCGGAGAAGCTCTTTTTCTTCAGAATGGGCTTGACAATTTCAGGTTCTAGTACCATTTCAGCACCTCCGGCTGCCGCCAAAATCACAGCAGTAGTAATAGAAACATGAGGCGTGTTTCCTGTTGAACCTGCACTGCTTGCTCCCGACCGCCTTTTCAAAATTCCTTGAGGCGAATTAAGAGAATGGTCGACATCGTCTTCATTCCTGGAAGTTTTTCTTTTCAAAATACCGTGAAGCTGCATTTCGGGGGACTGGGTTCTGGTTAATTCCTCCAAAGACGATCTGCGTTGATTTTTTAAGATCGAGCGTGAATCTGGAGCTTTATTGGCGACATCTGGACTGCAGGATCTGTGTCTCATTACTTGTGACTCATCTAAACTGCGACGCTTTTTCAGTATGCCTTGCTTCCGATTGGTCGTGGCTGGTTCGACCACACTTGGAGAGAAAGTTACCGGAGGCGTGTGAGTCGAAGAAGAAGCACCTTCCGGTTTGGTGTGATCATCCTGAGATACTTTTCGTTTTAATATCGATACTGGAGCGGTATTTGGCACGGATTCGACGATTATAGGCTCTTCTAATATTTTTTTCTTTAAAATCGATGAAGGTTGGTGATATCTATCTGAAGTTAAACCGACGGTCCTATTACTGATTCTGGAAGTATCTAACTGTTTAATGGGACTACTACTTAATGGCTTCTTAATTTGTTTAGACAACAGTTCTTTGTTTTTACTAGAGAGTCTTTCAACTCGCGCTAAAGTCTCTTTAGTTAAGGCCGTTAACTCTTCCATTTTCTTGTTGATCCATTTATTCTTGGCCACATCATTATCGGAACTACTCGTTGTTCTAGTATTTGCAATGCTTCCTTCTGCATTACTTGATCTTCTTATAATACTTTCACGATTTAAGGATTTATTATAACTAATATCTTTATCGGATTGAGAATTGTCGTAATCTGAATTGTTCAATAATTTGGACTTGTCTCTTGAACTTGGGGGTGTAATTCGCCGTCTCGGTGATGATTTGGATTTTCCCATTTCTGAATACGACAGTGTTACACCTTTACGGGCGTTCTCCATATGCAAGCTAAGCTCGGATTTTTTGGGCGTTTGTCGTGATGTAGTGGGAGAGGCAGTGATGGGTGACGTAGAAGATTGTGATAAGAAAGAGGCAGTGAGATTTGTATCACTTTTAGTTTTATCATCGTTCGAAACAGTATCTTTTGCAGCGTGATCTAATACTTCTTGTGGAAAAAAACGCCTACGCCGACGGCGACTTTTTACATCATCTAAAACAAAAAATAAATTATTATTCGGGAATGAAAAAAAAACACATTAACGGTTTGAGGCACGGCAAACAATCGAAGTTTACACATTTTGTGCAATTAAAATGGAATACTTATGGACGAAGTCTAGTCTAGACGGTTGCCATGACACCCCTCCAAAAGGGTAATGAACAGGTGGAACCACACTGAAAAACGCGCGATCAAGACTGCTTCGCACAATAGATTCGTTATTTTATTCACGACTTTGAATTACGTTATAAATTATGATGAAGTTTCTTGAAATACGAATTGGAAAATTGGAAAACCTTACCAGTATCCAAAGTGGGAACTTCTTCGGAATTTAAAGCGCGATTTAGATTAGATTTTCGTTTGCTGCTTTTGTCACGTTCGATACGACGACTTCCACCCGTTTCATAACTGCTTGCAGGTGATGAAGGAAGCTTCTGCAAAAAAAATAATAGAAAATACAGTGCTTAAATCATAATGCAAGAATAAAATGGTGTTCATGTAACATTTCATTTCCCGTAATGACCTGCTGAAACATACAACCATAAAATTCTGTAACTGAATCTCATGCGATGAGTGGAGAACCTAGAGGGACGAACCACCGCAAAACCCTCATGTGAAGCAAATATTATGCGTGTCATTCGAACAGAAGCGACAGATATTGCTGGTAATGAACGACTAGTTGGAGCAATTCACCACACACGCACACCCACAAGTCACAAGAGCAGTATCCGTTGATGGCGAGGTGACCATCACGGGCCAGTGGTTGCGACTCGTACTACGTTTGTAATCGTGCATCAACCTGTTCTAAATTTCAGCTTCGCAAGCTCGAACGCGATATATTCTTCCAGAAAACAATAACATCATCCAAAGCAGAAATAACAGACCATTTGATTTATTGTTACGGATTATCTCGCGTATTGAATGAGTCGATTTATCCTCGCCTAGGCGTGAAGCTGTCCTTAGTAACAGGTGCTGATTCATACCGATACGCAGGTATTGTCCGATCGCAAACCCTTACATGGACATTCATCATTTAAAAAATCAAAACGGCCTCGTAGTTCACACAGACCTGTCCATCTAGGGTTCAAGAAATGCACCAAACTGATCCGCGGATAAAATACGGCAGCACGCAACCTGTTTCGTGCTAATTACATTTATGGCTGAAATTAATTAAATGATAAATTAATACTCGCGATACCGAAATGTAACGGCATGGTTTGGAACTAAAATCATTATCTTCGAGGTTAATTTCCATTTTGGATCACCTCAATGTAACAGCAAATCTTCCAGCTAATTCATCACAGCTTTCTCTGAAAGAGTTTCGATGACAGTAATTTTCCGACGAGAGACACGTATTCCAGAAAGTTTTTTTTTCTTTAGGCTACAAGATATATTTTCCTTTTCCTTTACATTACATAATAATGTTAAACTTGAGAAAGGCCTTCCCTTTATTTCCCCAACATAAAAGTTACATTATGCTCGAGTAAATAACCTGCAACCGAAATCATTAGTCAGACGCGAAGAATTTCATCTCAAAAACCCTGATATAATTATGTAAAAACACACCAAATGAATGTAAGTGGTGATTAATTATTAAAGCGTTTTCTACCAGCAAGATGTTTGCTTTTAAAAACATTTTCGTCCATTAATTTCGGACGATGTTCTACCGGCAAGTGCTGCGTCTAAAAAAAATGAAATACAAGCGTTGATTTACCTCAGCAGAATTTAATTTAGTAACATGTGAAGGACTAGAAGCGCTTTCTTGAGCAGTAGCAGCGGCCCTTAGGCGAGAAGTTCGAGTGGTTCGAGGTCCCTCCGAGCCACTGGAGTTTGTGTCTTTGCTGTTGCGCCGGTGGCTAGCCGTAGGATCACTGTGAACGCTGCTAAACTGGGCCGCAAGTTCTTTTCTACGTTGCTCTTTGTATCGGGCGATACGTTCAGCCCTGCTTTCCGTACCCTCAGTAGACATCGTTGTTGGATCTGATAAATTTCCGCAGGAATGAGGTCGTAGCCATCGAGGTAAGCGAGAACGTGAGCGTCTTGGTGAGTGTTTACCTGTAAATAATGTATGCATTTAGAATGGAACGTACTGGGCTAGTCGTGAGGGCAATTTTTACTATTGTTCCAAGAATAAGCAACTGTATCCTCCCATCATTTGGCTACATAAATGTATTTAATTTAAACGTAGTATTAAATTACATATTAAACCATAGAACCACCGTTTAAATAAAAAGTTGTATCTATTAAAATTTTTATAATATTTACAAAATTGAAGCACTCACAGCCAAGAATGTTGAGATAAAAATAAAACATCCACAAACGTAAATTGGTCAAGTTGCGTAACAAATAATGTTAACAACTATCAACTAGGTAACGTTATTTTATTTTCGTAGGTACTGTTAGCATCGAGATCGATAAAAACTGAATAAAACGTAACTATTCTGTGTTAATTATAAAATTTAATATTAACCAGTGTAAATCTTGCTTATAAATAAGTGAGAGGAGGCAATTATTTGAAAGGTAATCATAAAACACAGCAAACGGTAATTATTACTGTTAATAGAAGAAAACTGTTAATAAAAATGACATTATATATCATAGAGTACGTTTATTAACAAAAGTTGTTCAATCAATATCAGTAGATTATATCAAATCAACTATGAAGTTAAAAGATTACTTTCAAGATTTTGTAGTTTAATTAAATAACTTTTCAACAAATAAATGTTCTGAAAATGCCCATTTTTGGCAACCTCATTTCCACACTGATATGTGAGAAACGCGGTTATATAAGTGTAAAATCAATTTAATTTACATTGTATCAACACCAAAGTGGATGAATGCTAATTTTTGTACAAATTCCACATAGCAGAAATTGTTTAGCAATTCTGAAAAATGTTATAAATTTTCCGCCATTTTCTATGCAATTAGAACACATCGTTAATAAATATTTTGCGCAACAAATACTCGCATTTATATTAATTTATAATAACAATAATAATTAATGTTCTAAGACATTAACCTTAAAGAACACAATTAAATATCAAACAATTAATTGTTCTAGAAAACTAATACATAAAAATAGTAGACATTAAATAAGAAAATCAAAGTATTTACACATATGCATAGATAAATCTTTACTAAACTATGTAACATACAATTATCTTGAGCCTAATCAAACTACTTGTATACGTGCACATAAGAAATCGAAAAGTAGCTGTTGTAGCACTATTTCACTTTCAATTTCAATAAAAACAAAATGAAATTTACAATACTTCCATTTTTCACCAAGTACATAGGAGTAAACTTTAATATGGACACGGTGGAGAGTAAAAGATGAACTTAAACAAATTTTCACCGACTTGACTAACTGTAGTGACTTAACTTAATTCGGCTTTTTAATGCATATTTCAGCATCAACTTTCACAAGTTTATACAAAAAACAAATCGATTTTTTCTGATTAGCTGATATACGAACTGATGAATTTTACAATATTTCATAAAGTTATACATTTTTAATGTTAACTGTAACATAAACTCAACGAAACTAATATTTTCAGAACGATGAATCGCAATTAGATACACATAACAAAATGTGGGCATTCTTATTACGTTTGTTATCAAGTCTAACCCAAAAATGTTATTTATTATTATTCTTACATTGATAATAAAATGTAGTCGATAATCTCTGAGATTTATTTTATTCTCCAAATTACTTAATTACCAACTCAAACAACGTCGTTTTCAAACAGTTTTTAATGGGCCAGTATTGATATTCTAAAAACGACATTACTGTTTCTGATCTCACAATTTTCATATAATGTAATTACTTTTCGCTTCGTATTTTTAAGACTCCAAAATAAAAATATCTAAAATAATGACTTCCGAAGAAATGAGATTATTCGACAACATAGTTAGTGAGTGAAAGGCAGAAAAAGTTTGAAATGTGCTGTTGATGATTTTGTTAAATAATATAAAAATCATACCTCTCAGTGCGGACAGAAAAGCGAAAAAACGGTTATTTTGAAACATTCTCCTTTGAAAACATACGTTATCAGCAATCGCAGAAAAGAAGCACCACAAACTACTGCACTGCAGATAACACAGTAATGCATTAAGCCGTGCAGTGCCGAACTATTAATACAATGTTTTCGTTACCATCTTACGCATAAATTAATTTCCATGCGGTAGTTGTAAATTAGGTTAATTGAAGTTATATGTACACTATTAACAACAATAATTATCTTGTTATTAATTTTGTTTTTAATCGATAGTTATAACAATCTCGTTAAACAAAAATCAAAAAAGTAAAACAAAAACTGTTGGTTTGGTAAAAAAGAGTATAAGAAGACTTATCATAATATTGTCACAAATTTAAAAATAAGTGATCCTTTTCAAGAGTAACATTATATTATAATAAAAGGTTCATTTATCATGAAACACGAGAAACAGCAAATTCTGTAATATTTTTTGTCCGATAGTTTTAAAAGTCTACTTTAACAGGTGATCTGTCATATGGCTAATGTATTTTTTTTTTTAAATTAGTAAGAATTTATGGTTGAAACTGATTTATTGTCCTTTCTGGCAATGAGTAAGATTACGATGATGTCCAACATATAACAGAAAGAATTTTTTTTTATACTTTGTATAAGATCAGAGAGGAATATACTTATTCCTATATTCCTCTATGGTAAGATACAAATAACTAACAAATCTGGTCGCCATGATTAATTCCAACCTTTAGAATTACTGTAGTTTATAAGAAAATTGGACAAGGAATGTTTTTTGAAAGACATCCAAATTATAGGATGTAATAATTTTGACAAAAGCTACGACTGCTCTACTCGGCCTGCTATAAGTAAAAAATTCACTTGATTTGATTTAAAGTAACTATTGTAACTTATCTTGTCCTTATGTTTTATGTAAAAAAACACTCGTGTGATAAAAATAATTACGTCAATATTTAATACAATACTTACAAATTTTGTGATAAAGTAAATACTTGGAATGAAAACACTTTCTGAGATTCAAATTGATTGTTAAAAGTAAAATAAAATATTTGTTAAAGACGCAATTCAACTCTTTCAAATATAAATTATGTTCAAAAACTATGCGCTACGTTACGACAAACTTTAAAGCTGTCATTGCACAAAAATGCAGATGACTCCCGAGGATGACAAACAAACAAATTAAATATATTTGTTCATAGATTATCTAAACGGCACACAAATGTCAAAATAAGAAAATTAAATAAGCATTCAAATTACTGCAGTAACATAAGTTTATTTACTATACATTTAAAAATAAAGATAACCACAGCTTAGTTAATATCTTCATTACAATATAGGTTATATCGTAAAAAACATCCCATTCATTAGCCCACATAATTTTGGATAATAATATGATTCATGAGATTTTAATAACTTCAAAAACTCTACAATTGAAAATGGATAAATTTCGTTTATGATTACTACGTAAAACTACAATAATAATGATTTTATTTTCAGTTTCTGTTTATTATAAAATAGGACATTTCTTAATGTTCAAAGAGAAATGTACATGATGCAGTATATATTATCGAGTACAATAATCTAACAGTTTTTAATGAGTTGTCTGGTTTCTTTAAAAGGCGAAAACATGTAAATTTCTATAAAAAATATTTTTTTAATACACATTTTTAAATTTGTATTATATTTTTAAGGAGCAATGTATGTGTAATCACAATAATCAACCTTCTACATAATCAATACAATTGTTGTAACCTATTTATAAAACGACTGTCTACATTATATACGTATACACACGATATGGAGTAATCTTTGAAACCAGATAATTGTCAAAGATTATATAAACAGGTTATACGAAGTAAATTTTACAAAAAAATCATTATTATGGATCCTTGATTGTAATAAAGCTCTTGAAATGGAAGCGTTTTAAAACATTACAAATTGCATAAGAAACTCAACGCTTAATTGAGTTTTAATGATGAATCACGGAGTATGCCAACAATAATTTATTGTTACAAAATAACCACGAGCGAAATTCATAATCACAAAACTATTAATCTTGAAGCGTGTTCAGACACATTTAAACCAACTATATTTTCTATAAGAAAAAATTACACTATCATCAAACGAGGTATTGGAAAACTACAATCATTAAACGTTACCGAGCACTGTCAATTTCACTTTTCTGAAAAAAATTGTAGCTACTCATTTAGAAAGTTTATAAATCGTCAATGTTAGCTATATATACAAACATACAGAAATTCAAAGCATTCGACATAAATCACAATAAACTGAAACTTTTCAATGGAAACAACCTAAATTCTTTGATGGTATCCAATTTCCATGTTGCCTCCTCAATTCATGTCAAGCTGCATTTTTCATGTCGAGCTGCATTTAACAGTTTGAAACTTCTTTTCGTAGTATATTAAAAATAATTTTTCTTTTTAATATACGTCTCGGCCAAACGAACGCTTACTTCAAAAAAAAATCATAAAATGATCGTTCACCGACTTAATTGCTGTCGGTTTGGAAATTAAATTAAGTAAAAAAGCAAATCATTTCTGAAATGAGCATTTACTGACTCTTCACCTGACCTATATCTAAATACAAGGACCTCGTCTGAACTCGACATCACCTTGGGATGTAAAACACAGTTTTCATGGTCAGGAAAGCATCACGGGTGTCGTTTAATTTACTTTATCCTCCTGCGTCCTCCTCTGTGTAAACGTATGACTGGGCCACAATAAGGGGATGGAACAGCAGGACAAAAACAGCAAAAATGTTTTAGGGAAAGGACAAAATGAAACTTTCCTTAAGGCTTTTAACAAAAGTACATTGCGAAAACATTCAAAAGTAAATAAGTAGTTATTTGCGCATTGGGGGCTGTATAATGTATTCTTTGTAACAACAAACAATAATTGCGGGATGACTATAATAATAAACCCTTGTTTAACATCCTAATATTTGCAAAAGCTTTAATAAGCTATTTACGATTCAAAATTAATGGCGCAAGTGGAGTTAACCATAGTGCCCCATCACCACCAGGTTATACATATATGTAGCATTAATTCGCTGAAATTAATGACATCATAAATGCAATTCTTAAATAACCATGAGAATATGACGCAAGAATCTTAGTCGCTGCATAAAAAATAAATTAAAAAAAAATGAAATCATAACCACTATAACATAACAAATTTCGGATCAAACTACAATAAATGAAATACCTCTGAGTGATGAGGCATTAAAAGAAATATTAGGCAATAAAAAAATACACCTCTAATTCAACTAATTAATTCATCACAATAATTTTCCAACAATTTTATTCTTTAAAAAATAGGGTTCGTTCAATACGCTAAATTGTAAAATAATTAAACTATAAGAGTAAAAAAAGTAATGCCGCATTTGTCGCTTTCTCCAGTCCTTAATGCATGTAACGTGATATGACAACATTTCAGTTGTGTGGTTACAGAAAACCTCCCTTAACACGACCAACTCAAAACTACAGAATGCTTTCAAATAGTTCCTCAAATACTGTCAAGTGCTCACAAAAAATTAAGTAAATAAAAAAAAAATAACTGAATTTTAGCAGTCAAGTGTGTTGTGTAACAACTGTTTGCAATAACAACGATAAAGTATGTTACGTTACTGAAAAAATAAAATATATTTTAAATCCCAAACAACCATCCGGACAATAACTAATGAAAACATATCATTTTATACTAACACTACAATGAAGGTTGTACCGTATGAAGTCGTCAATTATTATTATTCATTATTTTTACTAATTTAAAATTCACTTTCTAAATTATGATCCCTTTAAATCCGAAATAAGTAACGAAAAGTTCAGTTAAATACCCAAATGTTCATTCTTAATGTATTTACGTATCATTTTCCGTTCTTACAAAATATATTCGTCATGTATGTTCCGATGAGTATGTTTAATACTAACTGACGCTCTGCAAATAATCTGTAACCGATTCTCTATTAATTACGGCTTAATGCACCGTTTTCTATGAAACCACTCAATCATTATTAAACATTCAATAAGCCACTAATTTTACATAATGTAATCAGCAGAAAGAAACTTTCTAGTATCTAGTGTTGTTTCTGTATAATATCGATTGAATGTTCTGTGCCGAACAAACTGATTGATTGTGATAACGGCTTTAAACAAACATAAAACACTACCCTCGAACATAAAGCAGTTAACTACAGTTGAAGGGCAAAACCCATGAACCATGACAAACATATGAAATCATCTCTGTCGTTTGGAAATTACAAAATCGACTTAAAACCAACAATCCTACAAGAAAATGATAATAATAAAAACGTCAAAATATTATTTTTAACGGTCATTGCACTTGTGTTGCTGTTAAAATGCACAACAGAATTACGTACTGTGGACTAGTAGTATGTAGGACATGAAGACATTTGTTTGGATTTTCCGGTATGTTAACAATTCAATATTGTTATATTTTTGTGGCGTATTTATTCAAACTTTCGTTCTCAAGATGTAGTACACACTGTCTTACATAAACTATTATCAGGAAAGAATGCAACTTTTTATTAGTCTGATTTACGGATTCAATAAGTAAAGTACAAAAAAACAACAAAGATTTTCGTTTTGCATGGAACTATACTAAACATGTCAGCACTTACTCATTACTATTATGGATAACTAACCTTACACCCACATGTAAATTGAAACAATGTATCTGTAATAATGAGAGAATTTTTACTTGCGAGTGAACGTTGATATGAATAAAATGCTTATCACACTGTGAGATATGACAACATGTAAATACTCCAAGAAAAGATTATATCTTTGTCACATGATTTAATAAAAAATAATAATCAATAAGTGGGTATTGCAATTTATTGTATAGCGATCTATCTAAATATGTTTCGGAGAATGGAACTGGCATACAAATTAGGAACACAAGTTTATTAAAACACTAATTATTCCACCCAACACCCACACATTATAACATTTCAATTAAACCCAAATATTTTGTATTGTGTGTAGAAGACGAGTGCGTCAGCTGCTTCATTTTTGAGATTTTTCAGTGGTTTTCATTTCCATGAAATGGAATAAATATCTTGAAACATGTTTAGGTACAACTCTAAATTATATTCGTGAATAAGCTATTAATCCCGTTTTTTTTTTTTGAATATGAACCTGAGATGAATTGAAAAAGTTTTTTATAAACTAACAAACGATATAAATCTGTAATTTTATAATCTCTAGTAATTTGTTTCGGCGACAAACTTACAAAAAAATAAAAATTTTCAAATGTCATAAAAAATTAATAGAGAGACGAAACCCACATAGGTTTATCAAAAATTCAGTGTCACCCCAGAGGCAAATTCATTACGCCTTTGTATGCTTGAAAAGTTGCAAATGTTAAACAAAGTACACAAGCAAGTTTCTCGGCACAAATTTATTAAATGCCGTTACTACAGAATTGATAATTATTCAAGTCTTGTTTTAGTTTACACAAACGGGGGCATGAGCCAAATTTCTTGCGCGATTTTAGGTAAAGGGTAAATATGTAAAACTAAAACCTACTGCAATAATTTATACAAAATAATCAGTAAGTTTGAAGGAAACTCTCTTATTCAACGACCTATTAAATCAATAAAATTAATTAAAAACTTCGGTGCAATATGATCTACAGACATTATTTTGTTACAGTTTTGACTGTAAACACTATAACTAGTGTATCTAAATAGTATGACACACGCAGCTTATGTTATCTTTTCAAACAATTATAGTACTCCTTATCCATTTTTGTCATAACGTACGTTTCGATCAATACTAAATCAATTGCCCACAAAACAGGAAAATCTATACAATGTTCGAGTTCTATAAAAGGGGGAAACTTGTTAACGACCTATATAGTTCAGTTTTTAAATATACCAGCTCTATTACTTTTATTTACATCAGACATCACAATTATTAAAATGTTAAAGCAAAATTGAATTCGTATAAAAATATGGAATAAGTGTCAGAGAACTATCGAAAATAGCCACTAGATACTGATCACCCGACATTTTATAATAAAAAATTTCTGCATCTACTTTCTGGTCCACTTTATTTGTACTAAAAATTCATTACCGTCAAAAAACTGTACTTGAGAAAATGAAACATTAATTAAATACTTCCACTAACTAAAAAACAATTTTCTGTAAATTGCTGCCGAATTCCAAAACTGAAGGTATTTAACGACCGTAACTTTTATAGTAATTGGACAATGTTTATTGTGAAAGAAGCAGTAACTACACCTTCAACGAACTTCAACATTAAACGTTAATGTCTCTATGTCAAATGTGTTTTGCATATGATAGGTGGTTGTTTATTTGGCAAATTACCAACATTTTAAAATGGATTTTATAAAACTTTATCTTAAATAATCATTAAGTGATTCACTATATCACAGAATAAATTCAGTTAACAACAAAAATAAAAATAGCAACAGCCAATCCGTCCAATATATCAAATATCATAAATATACAAAGTACATATTTTCATGTAATTGACGTAAAAATGAAATTATTTCAAAATGTTGCAATTCTGAGATCACATTAGTTATACAAAAAAAATCTTGTATAATAGGCTACACCTGCAGATGTATTAGATTAGGAAAAACAATAAATCCGTGTTTTTAGTAACTTGAAATAGTCAACAATTACTAATTGTTTCACACGATTCTGTTCCGTAGTTTCCATATCAACAGATTTTTTCTTCGACCTTAATGTACCAAAAGAACGCCCTTATCACATGCTTCATGAGTTAAAATATTTACTTTAAATCAGAAGTCAAATTTATAATTGAAGGCGCCTTTTGTTGTACAGTTGTAAAATTAGTGGTTACTTCATTTTTACGGCAAGTGAACAAAATGTAAAGTTGAAATTCATTGATAAATATAACTCACATGGTGTGATTAAGTTTTCGATATGGTAATTACAATACCTATTGTTGTATAATTATTCTACATAATTGTTGCTATTACAGTGTTAACAACAAAGCACGACATTGTTACATTTTCGTTATAAACGCTTTTTACTAATTTGAAAATATGTTTTAGACAGCACTTTTTTAGTTTTAAAATGGAAACTCGCAATAAAAAAAATAAAAATTTTACTCTTTTCTTTAGAACACTATTAATTTTTAATTTTACAAGAACCATTTCATTTAAAAAAAAACATTTAATAGTTCATCCATTTTGGAAACATGTATGTCAACTTTCAGTGATTATGAATGGCGCTGGGTTGTAAAGAATATAATATGACCCAACCAATGCACAGAAGGATTTTATTATTACTGGAAGGTATCAATGCAAGTGCAAATAAGCCATACAGGCAAGAAAAGGAAGAGTGAGTCGGTCATATCACCGACGAGACGTGTGTCATTTGGATGAATTTCACAGACATACAATTTCTAGAACAATAAAAATATAAGCAGTCCTATCGCGCCTAAAATTTATCAAAACACCGTATTACCTATTGACCCAATCATTTTGACTGTTAGTAATATGTGTGAAATATGTAACGTAATAAACACAGTTTTCAAAATTGTTAAATTTCTAAAAGAATTAAGAATTGGTCTTAAAATACAAAATAAACCTGTCCTCGCCCCTTTCATAATTAATAAACAAAATTTCATGTTCAAGATATAAAAATGTAATTTTTATTTAAGAAAATATTACATAAATTAAATTACTACCTAACTCTGACAAGGTTTTATCTACTAAGAACTTACTCCAAAGAGTTCGCACTTTTGTGTTCAAGGCTACATTTTTGCTTCATTTTTTTCTTGTTATATTCGCACCGCATAGAGAACAACAATCTTAAAAATCTGAAGGGAATTTCCCGAAACTTTTCTGGTAATAAAGAAACTTTCATATCGAATTATTTTTAATCATCGAAATTTCATTTATGTGCAAAAGAGGGGTTTCTGATAATGGATATTTGAAAAATATAGACATCTCTGTTTTCTGAATTGAAATTTTGATATATTAAATTGGTTTTCAAAGAAAATATAACATTAATGTCGATTGAAGAATTTTTGTTTTTAAATTTACTTATTTAACATACACTAGTAAAAATCTATAAATTGAAAATTGGCATTGATAATTTTTTGAATAAAATCATTGTTTTGTATTCGATAAGGTGATTCTAAAATTTAGCTATCCTTATTTTAATCAAAACATAAGTATATAACGCAATAATGACAAGGATATTAAAATGAAATTCTGAAAGCTGAAGTTTACCGTTGGTAATAAAAATAATGTCCTAATTTTGTTTATGTATTTCTACATACATTTTTATTGTTATTTCTCCACATTCGGCTTTATTGTGGATACTAAAATGAGAAAATCTAAATGTAAAAAGTACTAAGTTGATAAGCAAAATCGTTATTTTTAATGTTCATGAATTTCTTTTTGTTAAAAGTTCTAATATAATTTTTTCATCCGAAATCGTTAACGTGAATAATCAACCTATTCCCCGAAACTGACATTAATCGGTAATTATAATAAAAAAAGTAGCGTGTCTGGAAGAAAATGACCTAAATAGAAACATGACAATGTTAATGCGGCTGATCTGCTTATCAATTATATTTTTCTTGCGTGTGTCTGTTTGCCAGCTATGCGATAAAGCTTTCCGCCTGATAATTTTATCTAATTTCAATTCATAAACTTACATTTCACATCTGGGAGTAAAAAACCAATTTGTAGATATTAAATTACTCAGAATTAAAAGATAATCTAAAAACGATTAAAATAAATCACCACAACAGAAAAACACATCCGTTCGTTAGATCAACACAAAGTATTGCACACAACTTAAACTATTTATGAACACAATTCAAAGTTTCACAGTCGCAGGATAACCAAATCCTGAGATGCGAGTTAGCAGCAGGATGAGCGAACCCAAACAGAAGCACGCGCAAAGTGACAGAATAGAAACCAACCTGTAGCTCTTGGCATGCACTTCGTCATGCCCGCGCTGACTCACCAGAAACCAATGGAAAAGCTCCCTCTCAACAAGAAAATATAAGAAAGGTTAACCTACTATTTATCAAAATGTGATTTTTTAATCGATCAAAAGCGAAGAAGAATGATGGCAATATTTGACTTGGAAAATTAACAAGTTTGTAAACGCCCAATTCCAGTCGGTTCAACCCAATTTGTTTTTGCATTCAATTAAACCCAATTAAGATAAAAACCAATTAGTCATATCAGTAACAGATCAAATGCGATAGTGATCTCCATTACAAACATACATAATGCAGCTGCCTACTTTAAAATACTTTTTGATTATTTTCTGCTCTCAAAGTCAAAACAGAAATATTTTGAGGAGAGGTACCAAAATAAATATATAAAACTGCTGTTGTCCCAGAGCATTGCAATTAATTACAATCTTAATAAAAGCAAATATTTCCCAAGCACAATAAAGGATTACACTGTTCAAATTTGGTGCAATTTTATCTTATCGCCACGTTCAAAGTAAATCTGATGTTGTAGAAACCCCTTCATAGATTTTTTTCCGTTTTAATTTTTCGTGTAGCCATTGTTAACATTTTTAATGAGATCATCATTAAAATAAAATCTTGTATAAACAAATTTACGTAATCAATATCCCACCTTCTGTCATAATAACACTTGGCCAGTTTCTCCTCTACCTGCCACATCTAGCCGAACCAGTACACCAAGCATCTCTAAAAATAAGCAATAAAGATGGTAATTTATAACCAGGTTGATTTGTCATTTCGCTTGTAGGGGTAACTTTAGAAAAAATGCCTTATTATTTAAATAAATATTCAAGCAGGTGCTTGTTGACTGCGATTACGTGGGCTGTTGAGCACGCATTACTATTAAAAAATCAAATAAGTTGATTCGAAGCTGAATAATTATATATGGTTCAATGGTCGTGATTCATTAAAATAATTCAACTCTTGTAGAAAGGTGTCTGAGACTGAAATACGCTTATTACGGTTCTTTTTCTTATTGCTAATTAAACGCTTTTCTAAAAACTTTAAGCTTGCAGAACGGTTAAAAGTAATTGCCAACAAAACCAAAACGAAAATTATGACACGCACAAAAAGCTACAAGTAATAATACTCGAAGAACGAATCTGCAATCATTAATTAACTGCTCCGATTTTTCTTCACAGTGATTTCCATACCATAATCAAACACCGCATTTTCTGTTCAAAACACATATACATACCTACCTAGCAATATATTTTTGTCTGATGTTACACACACCTATTTTTATTTGAAATAATTTCGCGTGAACTACGCAGCAAGATTTATTTTTCATATTTAAACCTTCAAAGAAGAAAGGCTAATATATTACGAGTGATTGTTTTCATTGAACACATTCGTGGAATTTATGTGGCCGCAAAATACTTGTTCATTTATTTTAATTAAAATAATCATTAAAATAACTTTATCAATTATCAACCGCGATCACACGCTTAAACTTTCTCCAACAACATATATCTTAGATAATTACTGTTACATGGTATCATGCTTATTTTTCATTTAAATTTTTCAAACGTATTTTCACTAATTAATCATAGGATGTATAAAAAAATTTAAAACTTTTACCAATACTTTATCACTAATAAATAAATAATTGAAAAGATTCAGTCTTTATTCAAAGGAATAGCCCCCAGCATATTTAGCGGAAAACAGTTAGCGATAGCTGTTAATTCGCAATGTTTATCTAAAAAAGTTTATGAATTATAATTACACGAAAATCTTAATTTCAGACGATTATTGAAAAGGTGGAACCTTTCCAAGAACTACTGTTGTCGACTTTCTATCGTATCAATCAATATTTACTCTTAATAAGTCTATTTTTATCTTTGATAAGAAGAGCTGTCGTAAAGCTTTCATATATCTTTTTTCATTCCTAATCTACGTCAGTATATTAAATAAATATCTTATTTCCCAGTTTTCCAATAACGACATAAATTAGATCAGAAATACAAAAAAATACCCTTCAATATTTCCATCAAATAAACACATTTTTCTTGTAATGTATCAACTTCCACTAAATATAAATTTAATGGATTATAAAAAATACAGATGGTGAAGTAATAATTCACAATGTAAGGAAATAAATACTTTATTTAAATTATTAATTTTACCAACAATAAATTAAATAATGATAATAATTAAACTACCTACATTACGGAACATTAGTGGTAACAACTGGTACTTACGATTACCAGCACGAGTATAACTTGATGGATAATGGGTCACATTACAAATCGATACAACAGGTTAGGCAACCAAAAATACACAAGTGAACCAATTACGAGACTGGAAATCCATGAACACTGTACACGAAGAAGAGATATCTACAAGTCGGACGAACAGTGTTAAAAGTGGACTTTAAAATTTACATTTCTAATTAATATAAATATGGGTACAATTGCACTACAAAAATTTCGACTTTTTCGGTTTTCAATGAACCGATTGTAGTGGAAGAGGGATGTTAGCTGGCAGACACGTTGGCAGTTACCTGAAGATGGTTGCCGATAAAAGAAGTGGGTGGCGACTGTTACAGAATACCTATAATAAAACACACGACGTCACTAATGCTATCATCACTTTATAGCTAGCTGTGTGGTCCGCACAAATTAGTTTTTCGGTGCAGTAAAGACATAAAGTGCTACAGATATTATCGCTAAGCTTTTAGATGAGATGAGGGTGAAAATATCTGTCAGAACATTGAGATGATTTTTGCTGAACAAAAGCTTCAATGTTATAATTTTTAATGTATTAACACTTATCTAGGGACAGAGGGTGCATAAAAAACGAAAAAATACTTGGAAAATCCTTAAAAAAATAAACCAGTATGGAACACTAAAAAAAGAAAAATTGATATGAAAATTAAAATACGCATGTGTATTGATGGTTGTCTAAACGTCCTCATTATGCCGTTACATCGTCATTAGTGGTAAATAATTAATTTTCAATTTTCCCATGAATATAAATTATGGTGAACTTCGGAGAAGTGCCCGATTGTAAAAAGTTACAGTTCTAAAAGCAAAATGATTAACTGATCAATTTTCTCATACAAAAGCGAACTCATTTACAAAGTAAAATACAAATTTAATTAACCCGCCAATCTATTTGCTTTCTTTGTGACATGACATGAAATTTCGTTAATTAATGATTATTATTATTATTATTCTTTTTCTACTGCAAAAAAAAATTTATTAAGTTATATTCAATAACATTTTATTTACACAATTTAATTATAACAACTCTGTACAACAAATTTACATAACTAATTTTATTATTTGGCATTAAATCGTATTTATTTCGAATGATTTGAATAAAACAATAAAACTTAAATAGATAAACCTCAGTACTGATAGAGAATAGGTGGCGGTTATTACATAAAACTGTAATATAAAGTAAAATCAAATGGTGAAAATAAAATACATGCTTATACTCAAACTTACAGTATCAAAGCAGCTATGAATGATAAAACCGCAAATAAAATTCCTAAAATAGCTACAAAATCTAGTGAAGCCAGCTGATGGGCGCATGCAAATCCGTAAGAACATGCAACAGCCACTGTTGCGGGGTCACGGTACCAGGCAGGGGTTGGTTTTTCATCATCAAGAATGTGCCCAGGTTCACTTGAGTTTCTATCCCTCTCCCTATTCATTCTTCCATGATCCATGTCTGAAGAACTTCCCGGGTTATTCGAGCAAGAATCACGACAAATCATAGACTGATTTTCAAGAATTTGTTTGTTTCCATCGCTCTTTGATAATTTGGAGGTTTCTAAAACCAATTTGGGCGACTTTAAACTTTCTAACGAATCTAAATGAGCCTGACCAATGTAACTATCTAAGCTCGCTATACTAGCCGCAGGATCATTGCTTAACGAACTGCTGGAATGAAACCCTGAACTGCTATCTACATCTGACGAACACGTTTGATTAGTACAAGAGTTGATAATCATATCACAGTTAGAAACGTAAGTTTTTTGGTTAGAAACATTAAATGATGATTCAACATAGGCACATTCTTTGATATACGAAGCGTTGCCATTTAAAACACCAACACACTCCTCACCTGTAACCGTGTCATTGTTCTCTTTGTCGTCCTTGACCGATTCAAGACACTTGCTATGTCTGTTATCAATTTCATTTTCTTTTGATTCTGTAACGTTACGAGGTCCTACGATATCAAGATCGACATTCTTTTTCAATTCCTGAAAGCTCGCAATTAACTCTGCTTTGTGCTCTTCAAAAGGCGACGTACACTTGGTTTCCTTTTCGTTCACTTCATCTAAAGTTAGTTCTTCGTCAGAAATTAGATTTTCGTAATCGTGATCAGATTCACACTGAACTTGAGTGGGAGATTTTTTCTCGATTTTGATATCACCACGTGTTAGAACAATATTCGCCACAGACTCCATTAACACCGGTTCGACATCTATTTGTTGGACTTCTTCCAAAGGAGGTTTAGCTGATGCCATTAAATCGGTACTATCCACGACCCCTTCTAACAATTTCTCGCATAACTTCGCCTGTTCCGAAACAGCATCGATGTCGGACAGAGTTTTATTAAGTTCGTGTTTATTTAAATTTTCGTCTACTGGTAAAGGGCTTTCTCTTCGGTTTTCCTCGGCAAAATATCTCAGCTCGTTGCTTATTCGTTCATTGGTTTCTCTGGCTTCAGTCGCCAACGCTGTTAGTAGATCATCAAGAGACGAATCCCTCGACTCATTCTGCTTCATTAATTTTTCTTCTAAAGGTGATACTGGAATTGGTGTTGATTCTTTCGGTGATCTAGGTGATTTTCTCTCGGGGGTCAATCCCCTGGGTGGCTTCGTGTGTAAATAATTATCGGAAACATGTGGCACTTTCAAAGTTTCACTTGGTGGAACTGGAGTTTTCAGACTATTTAAAAAGTTCATTCTGCTTTCCGTTAAATTGTCGGAATTACCGTTATTCGTATCGGTATCGCTCAAGAAAGCTTTTTTCGTGGCACTTATCTTATTTTCTTTCTCTTTGAGAACTTGCCGTGCTATTTCCATTGCATCAGCAATATCAGTCAACGTTTTGGATTCGTTCTCACTATTATTATTGTATTTATGTGTTTCTAAACCCCTTCCTAAAATGTCTTTATGGATTAAACTACCAATGTTTGCAGATAACGATCTAACGGCGCGTTTCTTCTTCAACGAATTTAAATCTAGCTTAGCTTCGCACGCATTATTATTCTTCAGGTCATCCGGTGACAAAGGCGGTAGTGCCGGTTCTTTACTTTGATCTTTTCTCAAATTACGGAAAGCCAGATCGTCCTTCACCAAATCTGGAATCTTTCGCGGCTTAAATGTGGGTCGATGAATATTATCCGGAACGGCATGAAGATAGTCGCTATTGGCAGCTAAAGTTATCGGACCTATAGGTATACCGAAAGGAGGCTGCGGCTCCATAATTTTATGGCTGTTATTGGCAAATTTAACATTTCTGTAAACAACATCGTCCAAAGTGATGTCTGGTTCTTTCGTGTTTTTATTTGGCACCTGATAGTCGTTCGGCATATCTCTTCCAAAAACTGGAGATGTATGTAAGTAACTAACTTTAGATACTATTGATTGAGGATCGTTGATCGTTGCGGCACGTTCTTTATTCAATTTCCTGTAAGCCATGTCATCGGCCCTCCTGTCAATAGTTTGACTTTTTCTGAAGAAACGTTTACGTCTTGGGGAATCAACAGAATCGAAAGGTTCATAACTGAAACTTGAATCGCTCAAGGCTCCCCTCGACATACCCCAATTCGGATAAAGTCCTTTTTTCTGTTCTTTTAATTTCTTCGCTGCAGCATCTTTTTCTCGTTGTTCCGCTCTTTCCAACAAATCCTCATCCCCTAGTCGCAAACTGTTATAAATTGCTTCCAACTCATCAAGAGCTTCTTCCAGATTTGAAGATCTGCGTTTAATATCTTCATCTTTTTCATTGTCTTTATTCTTATTAAAGGTGTCATTCACGCTGATTGGAGATTTTTCGTTGGGTGAAATCGGTTTAAAAGGACTCATTGTCCTAAGATTTTCGTTTGCTACTAAACTATCAGTGGAATTGGCTAAATGTTCAGAATTAATATCATTTTGAAGAACACTGGGTAGGAAGACTTGAGTTTGTACATGCGTCTGGCAAGTAAACATTTGTGGACTTTGCGTTTCTACCTTTTTAAATTTGAGTCTATCTTGAAAACTATTACATCCTTCTTTATCTTTTTGTTTCCAAAAGTCTAACGCTTTTTGTGTTCCACTTTTATCTACCATCAAATTATCTGCAGATTTATTGTTTGTCTGGATAAATATCGGTTTTCTACTCCTTGGTTTCTTGTCTGTTAAGTAATTATAAGTCTCTGGATTTGGTTTAACATCTGGATGTCGTTGTATATATCTCGGAGATAACTGTGCTTCAGGAGTTGCAGATGAAGGTCTCGGAAGAAGCTGGATATTATTCTTTGGAAGATGATCTTCAGAAGTCGATCTACAACTTGGATGCAAATTGAAAGTACTAAACTTTTTCGTCTGTTGTGATGGATATATCTGTGGATTTACATTAAACGAAGTTGACCGCATTTGTCTCGTGCCATCAAAATAATAAGTGTTGGGCCTCACATTCTCGTAATATTGGGCGGTAACCAACCTCTTAGGGTCACGTGGTGGTGGAGGTGGTGGCTCTCTTGAATGGACAGAATTAACGAAACGAGTATCAACCAAACTTAAATTTCGAAATCTATTATTCGGCTTTCCCAAAGGAAACTGAACGTGGATAATTTCTGGTTCAATTTCCGTTGATGGTGACTTATGTATGTTTGCATCACAAGAAAGACTGCGATGATTTTCTAGATAATCATTCTGTAATTTCCTAGTACTGCATTGATATTCATTCATCGATTGTGGTGGTTTATATGATGGATTACTGGTTGAATTACTAACTCTAATCCTATTATGACTTCCATGACTAGGAGGTATGGTTGACAAGCCTGAGATACTGGGTGACTGCGATAAACTGGCATATGGTGTTTTAGGTTTTGGCTTTACGACGGGAAATAAAGGACTTCTACTCAATGATCGGTTACTATCATCTGAAGTTTTCCACTGTAGAGCAGAATTTTCTACATCAGATTTTGACAGTCTTATGTAATCTTTCGGATTTTCACCATCTTTCGAATGGCGTTTTAAATATCTTTCTGTACGCGCAGCTCGAGACCTTCGATTCATTGATCCATCCCTATGTAACTGTCCCAAACTCTCATCGCTTCTAAATTTAGAGGAGGACGCGGATCTTTGAGAATCATCATCAGAACTGGTGTCATGTTTTAAGTTGACTCTTCGTGCTTCTGCTCTCACTTTTGTTAAAACTTTCTTGCTTTTTTTTGCTGCACCATCAGGTGTAGTCGATAAATTCGCAAGAGAGTTGTTTACGTCTTCTAAAGATTCTCTGGAATTTTTTATTGGTTTTCTTGTGGTTTCTTGAACCTGATTTTTGGGTACGGCTCTACCAACGTAACCATTAAACCCACCACTGGGATCAGAGAAAATTCCAGGCTCTTCGTAACTATTAAATCCATTCGAGTACAAATGCGAGTTACGGGAAAGTACCACGTGATCGAAGGTTCCTACATGTTTGGACGCCTTCTTCTTCTTCTCGGGTTTTTTCTTCTTTCGACTGAGAAATCCCTTCTTTTGAGACTCATCTTCGCTACTGCTATCGCTTTCTTCTTTCTTTTTCCTCCTGAACAAACTACCTATTGACCATTTTTTATCTTTTTTCTGAGGTTTTTCCGGAAAATCATATCCATATCCCAACAATCGCTTAGAAAGTGTAGGAGAATAGTAACTATCGGCGTGTTCTTTATATTTTGTGATTTCTTCAGCACTATTCATACTTATGAGTCCTTGCACATCTTTGGCACGGATGTTTGAATAGGACGACCAGGCTCGAGGTCGACTGCTCACAGTCTGAAAAAAAGAACTAATTAGTCTAATAAATCACCTATTTTTAGTTAATAAACAATGCTATTCGGATAGATAACGCACAATAACTTACAATATATGATTAGAGTATCTACATCTTTTCCTACTTGAGATCTATTTTTGAACAGTATTTAGTAGACGGACGCCATGTTTTACAACTGTTAGAATAAATATAGATCATACTCAACCATATGTTAAAACGGGGTTAAAAATAATAAACTCTAAATCATAAGTTTGCAATTTCAACCGAAAGGTGTATCACAAAGTACACCAACAATACGACGCTCTATTTCTGTTCGCATCATCCATATCTGACAGAACAAAGAATGAAAACGGTATTTTCTTAAACCTCAATTAATTATGTAAGTTTATTAAACAAAACTCTCATGATTTAACGGATGAATGAAATGCTGTAAAATATGACTACCACTAACTAGGTTCCCAAACGCTGTCGGAAGTCCCACGCAATAATAATAATTATATAAAATAAGTGTAATCCTGTAAATATAAATAACCACATTGTTAACATTCACGTAAGAAAAAAGAAAATTAAAAAAACATGAATATTTAAGATTGATTTAAATAACAAATGATAAGTAATCACGTTTGTCCTATATGATATCATACACGACCTGTATAATTTTCGAAGGTCACTATATTGTGAAATAACGAAGCCATTTTTTTTTATTATAATGGTTTCAAAGGGGCCGAAACTATTTAGTTTTTTATAAACACAGAACACAGATTCAACACAAGTTCACAAATAATTTGACTGTGGTCAAAGACTGGTATTACCAGCATTTTCCAACAATAACTTTGAATTGCTTTGAACAAAGATAATAAAAACATTAAAATAATCTCCATTTATGTATTATTCATTTCAGAAATCCATTGAAGTAAAACAACACTAAGACTTTCCAGCATGTATGCAACTACATCTCCATAATATTCTGCTTTAGCCATTAATAACAATTAATAACCTTGACAATGTTTAACAGTTCTCATAAAACAAATGCTTAGTCTATGACCGCAAACAACAAGGTTTATGTAAAATTTACAAATGTCATTCCCATGGAAATTTAAGTACAATACAATCTGTGCATTTATTTTCACAACTCGCAAGAAAGTAAAATCTGGTTACGTATTCGCTTTTTGAACAGCCTTATCAAAATTCAAATGTACTCAGCTTGATAGAAAAGTAATGCACAAATATCAGAAGATTAATATTTGAGGTTCTTTTATTCATGAGATTAAATTTATTGCATTGATAAAAATACCAGTTGATCTAATATTTAAAAAAAAAAAATTATACTCATTCCTGATTTATATGTGCATATAATTTACAAGATTACCTAAATTTATGAATGGACCACAACTGAATTATTGACTATATACCACAATTTTTAGAACGAAATATAGCATGATCAGAAAAACTGTTGACGTTACACACTTCACGATGTTGTTACGACGTTGCGGTCAAATTTGAGGCTGTAAAAAAACCGTTTTGTTTCTATTACAAGTATATAAGTGTCGTCACAGCAAGGTAATTATAATTAGGTCCGATTAATTGTGATTTCATTACCTTAATTACCCCAGACACACTTTCAAATTATATTGTGATTTTATTACTTTCCTTGATAATTAGCACATGAGTTACAAATGTTAGTCATACCAGCAGAATGATGATTACTTACTGAAATTTACAAATACTTCTCTCATTATTCATTTTTATTTCTGTTACTGTTTTTAATGGACAAAACTTTATTTTTCACAGCTTCTTTTAATCAATAACTGCTAAAAATTTATCACACTAATGCGAATTTCGAAGAGTTGTTTGTTCGACTGCTTCAATTCCTCCCACTATGTATATGATGTAATAATTTAAAAACTAAATACAAAATCACTTCAAACATTAGTTAGTAGTGATTTCTAATAATGACAACAATACGTATGATTAAAGATGACATTAGAATAAGAAATTGGAGAATAAAGAATCCATCAATGTATTCAGTAATATGTTTTTGTGTTTCAATGAAATATCAAAGAGCGGTTAGCATGCTACCTTACGTAATTTTCAAAGCACATAAATAAACAAATAAATAACACAATCATTAATTATATTATTTCTAGATTACATAACATATTGAGTTGTGGAGTAACTTACTATGAAGAAATAGTTTATTTGGATAAAACTGAGGAAAGCGAGATGAATATATAAACTGTTTTAATCTGATGAACCTTGAAACATCGGTCTTTCCAAATACCCTACAGCCAGAATAGCAAGTTGACCTAAAATGTATTCAAATGAATTTTTTACTGTTTCCTACATTTATTCAATCCACGATCATCTATAGATTTAGAACTAGTGGTTTTTTTCAGACAACAATAAATAAAACACTACAATCCCCTTTTTCTTGACAACATAATTTGAACGTCAATAATTACAGTGGTTTGCGGTGACCAGTTTCAAGGCAAACAATGTTATCCAAATTAGAACATAAAAAGCACCTGATGAGGACTTTGCATTTTGACCTTCAGCATAATAACTCTTTCGTTAAAGTGCACGTCGTTTCGCATTCACTGCTAATCTTCTGAAACTGTCTTGTTGCTCAAATTGCATTCGGAAATTCATTGATCGAATTTAAACAGCATCCGGTCTTTGACTGATTGTATTAGACGTTTTATTGCGTAAATAATTAACCGAGATCCTAACGTTTTACAAAATACCACTTTCACCGCAGAAACAACAATGTACTTGTGTAGGAACAAAATGATAACTTTTCAACAGGTATTTCACAAAATAATTATTGCACCGTTGTAACATGCAAACAATAACAATTCATTCATGTAACAGAGCACGAACAATTCCTGGTTCTATATACAGAATGATTTATTTTTACTTAATACTATATACAAGCACGAGATGTCGCGTAACCTACTAAACTTTCCAAACAACTTCATTCCACAGCCACAATCCGCAATCGATTGATTTAGTTATGTCTGGAACGAGTGACCTATTTTGTTATTGGCATTAAACTTTTCTGGTATACAAAACCAACAATTACAACACTGTAGTGTAAATACATTTAATATTTTCAACCCATTGAGCATGAAATACAAGGTAAAGCTTGTGGTCGAAATCCTTTTTGAAAAATCACACAATCCTCTAACGCCCGCAAATTTTTGCTCCAACAACTTCCGGACAAACCCTATTGGAAACAGCATTAAAGTATTTTTAGAATTCCTATTTTTATTTACAAAAGCTGTATGTATCCTCTGAGTAATTTTTCTTCACTTCTAGGTAATGAGCGCTCAACGATATAAGCTTATATTCCTGAAGAAATAATTCAATACACCCGGATATTGAATTAAAAAGGTAATGAAAATAATTTCGACATATTTCAACGTAACTTTTACTCATCGTCAGTAACCAATGGGCATGTTCGTCTTAATTCCGTAATTAAATAATGGGCATAATTAAAATACAAGAGAAATCCCATTTTCTCTTTATTGAAACCAGTTCGAGACCAACTATCGGTTGACTCTGCAACAAATTTATGAGAATATTGCCACATCAATTTTAAAAATCTAAATATATTTGAAAATCCTTCCAAACAAAATCGTAACAACTCGTAAATACAAAGAAAACATATCGAAGGTAAATGGACGATTTTTATTCAACACAGAATATTTGATTCTTAAACCATTCGAAAACGGATATTGCAAATAAAACTGTTATTTAAAGATATTAATGAAAACAGTCTAGGAATCAGCAGCCACAAAACTAAAAATAACCAGGTTAAATATACACCATGATCAAAAGTGTTACAAAATTTCCCCCATTCACTTCGAACTACAATACAAATTCCACCTTAATAAATAAACAAAAACAAATTCATCCTGAATAATTATTATTACACTTTCATTTTATATTGACCACTCAACCGTATCACCTTCTTCAATTGTAGACTATAAATTGAATCGTTAATCTATCCACACAGCAAAATGTTTACGGAAAGTCGACCAAGTGGCCACACACTTTCAAAAAAATTGTTCGCAACAGTGTCATTACTCTCGCTGAATGTATTTGTGCACCATAATGAAACTTTTAAAAATAAACTTTAATAGAGCGGATTCCACCTTATTTTTCTCATCGTCGCACACAAATCTTCGAACCTTAACCTTGACTATACGCCATTTCCTAAATTAAATAAAATGGGATATAGTGTGACAAATAAAACATCACCATTGTGTAATTGGAAGAAGACAACGTACCCACATCCTATTGTTGCCTAATTATGGGAACGTCTTATTTGGGTTTGATGACTTCATTTTTGATGACGGCAAAAATAAACTTCTCGGGGAAAAATATCTACCTACAAGTAAATCTCGCGATGGTGAAGCGTATTTGAAACACACACTGATGTGGAGTTATTGAAATGTAATAAACCTTTGAAGTGTGCATAATTCGGTTCAACCTGCACAAAGAAAACTGCATCCAAAAATAGGTTCATCCGTCTCCATTCACAATATCGAACTGAATCTTGGAATTAATAGTGCAAAGAGCGTCATATTTCAAAGTCATATACGTGAGTGACGCTTTAATGTCAATAACATAAATTTTATGAGATCACGTTTCTTCCAAATTTGATTATTACATTGCGTTCCTTAGACAACAGAAGTAGTGAGGCATTATTATGGCAGATATTAACATGAAGCACGCAAAAAAAATTATTACACACTTTTGACATTGCTACCATGTATTTAAAATTCGAAATACATTTCTACTGTTAGAATGCAGTAAAGAATGTACTGCGTAAAATCAAAATAACCGACCAACATCCCCCCGATCATTTGAAAGAGTACGTGCAAGGAATTATACTTTAGTAATAGTAAAATTCTTGACGTACTTGAAATTTATGTCGTATTTGTAATAAAGAATGTACATATACCTTGAATCACATGCCCAAGATGAATAAATAACGAAATGGCTTACTTTCATTATAAATTTTTCATTATAAATTATATCACTGTAATAAATATGTATCTTAATAAGCTGAGCTTTCTGAGACAAATTTTAATATCATCATTAAAAAGCAAATAAACAAAAAAATCACCATATTTTTGTTGCTTAAATTTGCGATTTGAAACAATTAAGGCATTATTAAGTGCAGAAACATTGACATAGTTAACAAGTGGTACCAGACGTCACGTTTAATAACTGTTAATAAAAAATGTTATCGAATGAACTCACGTGAAAGGCTTGTCTGGTATTTACCTATTAAAACTCATTCTAGCGAACACAATTATTCAAGAAAAAAGTTATAAAAGGAAACCGAGTTTGCTCATATCAGTCCAGTCCGTCGTAACTTGTACTAATTTTAAGCTTAATTCATACTGTTACATCATGAAGTAGCAACCACAATTGCATCAAATTTTCTCGTCTTCCGCCTTCTCATAAATCATTGTTGACAAGTGGTTCACTTGATAGCTTTCAATAAATTTCATTACAGTGAAGGTATCATCATCTCTACTGTTCACGTTTTATGACAACACTGAACCATCTGTCAATGCACTTCAAGAGAACTGCTTCTACAACGAAAAAGTTAAAATTTAATTATTGTTTTGTACGTAAACTAACGAGAGTCTAGAATTATCTTGAACGGAGTTTCTTTGATGTACTTACTTTGGACTCTCAATTTTTTTGAAGACGTCCAATATAATCTAAATTATTAAACCGTTATTCAAGAAGCGTTTAACCATGTAAAGTTGTAAGCTATATTTTATAATACAGAAAGACGTACTGTGTGAAAATGTTTAAAGCATCCTTTTTATAATAAAATTTTGTAGATATCCACATCTTTAGGATAACTTTAACGTTTATCTAAAAGCAAGCTGACATTAATGGTACATAAAATTTTGAACACGTCGAACCTGGAGATCAACCATTTTACAGACATTACTTTCGACGTTAAAAGAAAAAATTTCGAATCGTCTACATCAAAGTACCAATTCTTGAATTTTTTTTTCTTAAAACTAACAAAAGAAAGAAAAGGAAAATATGTGGGTACATTTAATCTCTAGTGAAAAAAGTCCCGGCACTATTTAAACTTTATAATAAATCGCGTAGGTCAAAGTCGAACAAAAATAGTTTTATTGTTCTTTCAGAATTATTATATGTAAAAATATCAATGTTCAACAAAAAAATTTACCTCGCAGTTGGCTATGACTCAAGGACAGTAGGTCATAACATAAAGTTTTTAACTTTTTATCTATATGCATCATCAAAAGTCATGATCAATGATGAGGTATTGTTTCAACACATGATATTAACAGAAAAGTCACATACTCCACATGGCACCACTTACACAATATTTTCTTTCTTTCATTGATCAAAATGTGATTGGGCATAATTTATGGTAAAACATGTCACTATCTCTGCAAGTTTCATATGCTTATCGTGAACGTTCAAAAGGTCAAATATACTGGGAATCAAATTTACTCGTTTATGCAAAACCTACTAGAGAGAGGAAGAATTTTTTATCGTTGTTTCAAATAAATAACTTACAGCATGACATTTTTAATTATCTATACAAACTATTTATTTTTTTCCCACTTGGACATACTTGAACAAGAATAAATTTACAAAACTGTCATTTTGTGAGTCAAGTTTATACCAGACAATATTACCATGTGTAAATACGCTGGCTCGCAAAATTGTCGTATGATTTAGTAATGTTTCCTTATCGTTCTAATTTTTTATGTCAATTCTGTTCAAGTTTAAAAGAAATAGTGAAAATATTATTATGAGGATGGTTTTTACTCAATTTACTTTTTATTCTAAAAAATAAGGAATTGTCAATATTTTTTACTTTATCTTTAAATATGCTCGAATTTAGTTAAAGGTAATTCACAGATCCTGGCATTATTTTCAATCAATATTGACAAAGCCATCAAAATGAATCCTCAAAATAATGTGTGAAGGTATACAACTGCAGAAAAAGCTGCACAAATTGTGTTATTTACAGAGGAAAGGTCATCTCAGCGAAGTATCGCCAATCGTCTTGGTGTCAACCAACTGACTGTCTCCAAAGTTGTCCAACGGCATCGAGAGACTAGAAGGTATACAAGAGGGTTAAGGCAAGGCCGAAGGTGAATAACAACGGCCCAACAGGATCGATTTTTACCAATGCAATCTCTGAGAAGTTGAATTTTTACAACTCCGGCGCTACAAAAAATAACGAAGGAGAAGTACAATGTCCGAAAAAGTTGAAGATACAGTTAAACAAAGGCGGCCAAAACATCAGTCCACATCCAGAATTGCAAGAAGAGGCTCTCTTTTTGAGCGTAGACTATCACAGAAGTGGATTCGCTTTTGCCTAAAACCATGTAAATTGATTAACTGAAGATAGGCAAGGAGTTTTTTTGCGGACAAATCGAGATTTGGTCTTTACACCACTGTGTTTACCAGGAGAACGATACGCTCAGTACAATATCCTTTCTGACGTGCATTTTGGTTTGGAGAAACACTTCATTAGAATGAGGCTTTCTTACAAATGATAACATGATAATGCGGATTCGTATGTTAGAAATATTTTCGAACCCGGTGTGGTCCGTGTCAGCCTTTAATTGGTGATCATTTTTGTTCATGTAAGATAATGCTCAACCTCACATCACAGCATCCATACAAAAGTATCTACGGGCCGTACAATTCAAACACAATCATGGCCAGTACGAACCCCTGACCTCAACCCTCTCGAACATCTAAGATAAGATGGGAAGACGCCTTAGGATTCAGTCTCAGTGCCCTGCTGGTTTAAATGAGCTCGCTGTTCGTTTGAACCACTTGTGGATACGATCAGAAATCTGATTTCCAGCATGCCACGTCATTGTCAGGCCGTTTCAGTTTTCGCAAAAACGTTTTTTTTTAACTAGTCTTGTTATTTTTTCCTTAAACGTACCGTGCGATCGAAAAAAAA